>CAUYRH010068181.1:0-33909 GCA_963574655.1 Perodicticus potto
CTGTAGTCCCAGCTACTTGGGAGGCAGAGGCAGGAGACTCACTTGAGCCCAGGAATTGGAGGTTGCTGTGAGCTGTGATGCCACGGCACTCTACCCAGGGTGACAGCTTGAGGCTCTGTCTCAAAAAAAAAAAAAAAAAAACATGGCTCAGCGCCTGTGGCTCAATGGGCTAAGGCGCCAGCCACGTACACCTGAGCTGGTGGGTTCGAATCCAGCCTGGGCCTGCCAAACAACAATGACAGCTGCAACCAATAAATGGCTGGGCTTTGTAGCGGGCACCTATAGTCCCAACTACTTGGGAGGCAGAGGCAGGAGAATCACTTGAGCCCAGGAATTGGAGGTTGCTGTGAGCTATGATGCCACAGCACTCTATCCAGGGTGACAGATTGAGGCTCTGTCTCAAAAAAATAAAAAAATTTAAAATAAAATAAAATAAAAACCAAAGACCGTATGATTCTCTCAATTGATGCAGAAAAAAACTTTTGAAAATATCCAGTTTCCTTTTATGATCAGAACACTTAAGAAAATAGGCTTAGACAGGTCATTTCTTAATCTGATAGAGGCCATCTGCAGCAAACCCACAGCCAATATCATATTGAATGGAATAAAATTGAAAAAATTTTCACTCAGATATGGAACTAGATGAGGATGCCCATTGTCTCCACTAATATTCAACATAGTAATGGAAGTCTTAGCCATCACAATCAGGCAAAAGAAGGCAATCAAGGGTATCCAAATGGAAATCAAATTCTTACTTTTCACAGAAGATATGATCTTATACCTGGAAAACCTCAGGGACTCAACTACAAAGCTCTTAGAAGTGATCAAGGAATACAGCAGCGTCTCAGGATACAAAATCAAACTTACAAATCAGTAGCTTTTATATATGCCAACAATAGTCAAACTGAAATATAGTCAAGGGCTCTATTCCAGGGTGGTGCCTGTGGCTCAAGGAATAGAGCGCCAACCCCATATGCCAAGGGTGGTGTGGTCGAGCCCAGCCTCTGGAGAAAAACTGCAGCAAAAACAGCAAAAAGACTCTATTCCATTTACAGTAGTGTCGAAGATGAAATATCTGGGAATTTACATAACAAAGGATGTGAAAGATCTCTATAAAGAGATTTATGATTGGCTCTGTGCCTGTAGCTCAAGTGGCTAAGGCACCAGCCACATACACCAGAGCTGGTGGGTTCGAGTCTGGCCCAGGCCTGCCAAACAATGACAACTACAACCAAAAAATATCCGGGTTTTGTGGTGGGCGCCTGTAGTCCCAGCTACTTGGAAGGCTGAGGCAAGAGAATTGCTTAAGCCCAGGAGTTGAAGGTTGCTGTGAGCTGTGACACCATGGCATTCTACCCAGGGCAAAAGCTTGAGGCTCTGTCTCAAAAAACAAAAAAGAAAGAAAGAAAGAAAGAAAAAACCTCAAATAGCCAAGACATTACTCAGGAATTAAAACAAATCAGGAGGAATCACACTACCAGACTTCAGGCTATATGATAAATCTATAGGGATCAAAACTGCATGGTACTGGCACAAAAATAGAGAGGTAGATATATGGAACAGAATAGAGAATGAAGAAATGAACCTAGCCAGTTACCGTCATTTGATCTTTGATAAGCCTATTAAAAGCATTAATTGGGGGAAATAGTCCCTATTTCACAAATGGTGCTGGGTGAACTGGTTGGTGACCTGTAGAAGACTGAAACTGTACCCTCACCTTTCTCCATTAACAAAAATTGATTCTCATTGGATAAAATATTTAAACTTAAGGCATGAAACTATAAAGATACCTGGAGAGAGTGAAGAGAAAATGCTTGAAGAAATTGGCCTGGAAGAACATTTTATAAGGAGGACCTCCCCCCGGCCCCTGCAGCAATTGAAGCAACACCAAAAATATATTACTGTGATCTGATCAAACTAAAAAGTTCCTGCAAAATCCAACAACACAGTAAGTAAAGCAAGCAGACAGCCCTCAGAATGGAAGAAGATATTTGCAGGTTATCTTTCTGAGAAAGGTTTGATAATGAATCCACAGAGAACTCAAACTAATTAATAAAAGAACAAATGATCCCATTTCATGGTAGGCAAGAGACTTGAACAGAAGCGTCTCTGAGGAAGACAGGCACATGGCCTACAAACACATGAAAAAATGCTCATCATCTTTAATCATCAGAGAAATGCAAATCAAAATCACTTTAGGATATCATGTAACTCCAGTAAGATTAGCTCACATCACAAAATCTCAAAACTATAAATGTTGGCATGGATGTAGAGAGAAGGGAACACTTCTGCATTGCTGGTGGGAATGCAAGCTTCTTTCCTTTTTGGAAAGAAGTTTGGAGTATACTTAGGGAACTAAAAGTAGACCTGTTGTTCGATCCTGCAATTCCTTTACTCGGTATATATCCAGATGACAAAAAATCATTTTATTTATTTATTTATTTATTTATTTATATTTTTTCTTGAGATAGATTCTTACTATGTCACCCTCGGTAGAGTACCACGGTGTCACAGCTCAAACTCTTGGGCTTAAGCAATTCTCTTGCTTCAGCCTCCCAAGTAGCTGGGAGGTACCTGCCACAATGCTTGGCTATTTTTTTTTTTTTTTTTTGTAGTTGTAGTTGTCATTGTTTGGCAGATACAGGCTGGGTTTGAACCTGCCAGTCCCTGTGTCTGTGACCGGTGCCATAACTGCTGAGCTACAAGCGCCGAGCCTTCTTTCTTTTTCTTATTATATAGTTTTATTTAATCATAACTGTGTACATTGGGGTGGTGCCTGTGGCTCAAAGGAGTAGGGCACCAGCCCCATATGCCAGAGGCGGTGGGTTCAAACCCAGCCATGGCCAAAAAAAAAAAAAAAAACTGCAAAAAAAAACCCACCAAAACATATAACTGTGTACATTAATGCATTTATGCGGTACAAAGTGCTGATTTTATATACAATTTGAAATGCTTACATCAAACTGTTTAACATAGCTTTCACCTCACTTATTTGTTGTGTTAAGACATTTATACTCTACTCTTAATAGTTTTGACATGTACCCGTGCATTGTGTACAACAGGTGAGGTCCCACCAACTACCCTCCCTTCGCCAGGCCTCCTCCCTCCCCTCTTCTCTCCTTCTTCTTCCCTCCTTCATTCTGGACTACAGTTTTATCATTCGTATGAAACTTTGGATGATTATATATTGGTTTCATAATAGTACTGACTACATTGGATACATTTTCTTCCATTCTTAAGATACTTTACTAAAAAGAATATGTTCCAGGGGTGGTGCCTGTGGCTCATCGAGTAGGGTGCTGGCCCCATATACTGAAGGTGGCGGGTTCAAACCCAGTCTCAGCTGAACTGCAAAAACAGAAAAATAGCCGGGCGTTGTGGTGGACACCTGTAGTCCCAGCTACTTGGGAGGCTGAGGCAAGAGAATCGCCTAAGCCCAGGAGTTGGAGGTTGCTGTGAGCTGTGTGATGCCATGGCACTCTACCGAGGGCAATAAAGTGAGACTCTGTCTCTACAAAAAAATAAATAAACAAACAAACAAACAAACAAATAAATAAAAGGTATGTTTAAAAAAAAATAAAAGAATATGTTCCAGCTCCATCCAGGTAAACATAAAAGATGTAAAGTTTTCATCTTTTTTATGGCTGGTAAAAAGATGTAAAGTTTTCATCTTTTTTATGGCTTTTTTTATTACATGGTATATATATACCACAATTTGTAAATCCATTCTTGGGTTTATGGCACCAAATGATTGCCATCTGATCTTTGACAAAACAGACAAGAACATACACTATGGAAAAGAATCCCTATTGAATAAATGGTTCTGGGAAAATTGGATAGCCATATGTAGAAGACTGAAACAGGGTCTGCACCTCTCACCTAATAAAAATTAATTCATGATGGGTAACAGACTTAAACCAAAGGCATGAAACTATAAGAATTCTAGAAGAGGTTGGAAAAACTCCTCTGATGTTGGCCTAGGCAAAGAATTTATGAAGAAGACCTGAAAAGCAATCACAGCAACAACAAACATAAATAAATGGGACCTGATCAAATTAAAAAGCTTCTGCACAGCCAAGGAAAAAATTAATAGAGTGAGTAGACAGCCCACAGAATGAGAGAAAATATTTGTATACTACGCATTCAATAAACAGCTAATAAGCAGAATCTACAAAAATCTTAAGCAAATCAGCAAGAAAAAAAGTCAAACAATTCCTTTAAAAATGGGCAAAAGACATGAACAGAAACTTTCCAAAAGAAGACAGACTAATGGCCAACAAATATATTAAAAATTGCTCAACATCTCTAATCATCAGGGAAATGCAAATCAAAACTACAAAGAGATATCACCTAACTCCAATGAGAATGACTTTTATCAAAAGGTCCCAAAACAACAAATGCTGGCATGGATACAGAGAGATACAGAGAGATAGAAACACTTAAACACTGTTGGGTTCAAGGAGTTGCAAACTAGCACAACCTGTGTGAAAAGTATGGAGATACTTCAAAGAACTAAAAGTAGACCTACCATTTGATGCAGCAATTTCACTGCTCAGTTTTTACGTACAGGAGAAAAAGACATTCTACAAAAGACCAGCATTCAAATGTTTATAGCAACACAATTTATAATTGCAAAGATGTGGAAACAACCCAAGTGCCCATCAATATGTGAGTAGATTAATAAAATGTGATATATAAAAAAGAAAAAAAAAGAGAAAAAAATGTAGTATAAAAATACCGTGGAGTACTCCTCAGTCATAAAAAACAAATGGTCAACTACTACCTCTTGTATTAACCTGGATGGAACTAGAAACCATTCATCTAAGTATCACAAGAATGGAAACCCCCCCACTACATATACTTACTATTAAATTGGAACTAATCACTTAGTACATGTGAAAATATGGAAATAATGCTCATCAGAAATCAAGCAGATAGGAGGGGAAAAGAAGGGATGGGTGAATTCACACCTAGAAGGTACAATGCACACTATCTGGGTGATGGGCACACTTATAACTTTGACTCAAAGTACAAAAGCAATTTATGTAACCAAAACAAATATTCTGTAATATTTGAAATAAAAAAAAAAGTCCTGGGAATTCCACTCCTTGGTAGATATCCCAAAGAAATTCTCCCACAGCTCCGCAAAGGGCAGCTGTAAGAGGATATTCATTGTAATATTATTTTACGGAAGGGAGCTGAATGCAACCTTGAGTATCTATCACTTCCAGAGTTGTTAAAGAAAAATATGGATGTCTAAGGAATATTATGTACTGGTTAGAAGCAACATATTAAAGATATATTCACAGTAACATAGACAAAGCTATGTAAAAAACAGTAAGCAGAATGACTTAGGTATAATACCCATTTACGTAATAATTATACACACAGAACAATAATACATATTTAAAAGTCATATACAACCCACAGAATGGAAGAAAATATTTGCCAATCATATGTATCATAAGGTATTAATATTCAGAAGTTGTAAAGGACTCATCTATCAATAATTACAAAAACCCAAATTAAAAAATGGGCAAAGGTCTTGAATAGACACAAAAAGTATGATCTATAAAAGAAAGTTTATAAATTGGATTTTAATAATATTAACTATTTGTGCATCTTTGGAACATGCCATTAGCATAATGCAAAGAAAAGCTATAGAGTGGGGAAAAACATTGCAATGCATTTATCTGACAAATGACTTTTTACTTATCATATATTAACACTTTTATTATAATTAGAAGACAGACAATTGAATTAAATATGGGCAAAAGATTTTGTCAGGTACTTCACTAAAGAAGATTTGTGAATCACCAATAAGCAAATGAAAAAATACTCAAATGCATTATTCATCAGAGAAATGCAATGTGACTCTGAAATGTGCCTACCAGAATTGCTAAAATTGAGAAGACTCAGCATTGAGTGTTAGCAAGGATATTGGACTGTTAGAACTTGCATATACTGCTGGTGGGAATAACAAATAGAAAAACAATTGGCGATATCTTATTAAACTAAGCACACGTCATTCAAATCAGCAATTCCATTCCTAGGCATTTGCCCAAGAGACATAAAAACCTAGTTCCATGCATAGATTTGTTCATAGTGATTTTATTGACAATAGCCCCCAACAGGAAACAACCTAAACAGGTGGAAGAAGAAACAAGTTGTGGTGCATCTGTACAATGGAATATTAGTCAACAATAAGAAAGAATAAACTACTGACACATGCAACAACACAACAACAAAACATTTTTTCTTTTAGAATATACAAGTATAAGTTTATTTTAGAGAGAAAGGAAATAGTGAGGCGAGATGAGAAAGAGAGAGAAGCTCAAAAGATTTTACTACATGAAAAAAGCAAGTCACATGGTAGTTATACTACATTCTATTAGTCAAAAGCAAGTCACAGGTCCAGTCCCAGATTCAAGAAGTTGGAAAGTAGATTTTACCATTTGATGTGAGAACCTACAGAAAATTTGGAGCTATTTTTATTGCAACACAAATAATTCAAAACAGAAATTGAGTTGATTTATAGGAGAGGAAAGAAAGTTCTATATATAAGGTATTTTTTTTGGTGTGGGAGGACAGGGTCTGGCTCTGTCACTCAAGCTACAGTGCAGTAGCTCACTGTAACCTTGAATTTCTGGGCTCCAGTGATCCTCACACCTCAGACTCCTGACTAGCTAGGACCACAGGTGCGTGCCATGAAACCTGACTAATTCTTAAATTTTTGTGTGTGACTAGGGTCTTTCTCTTTTTCTTCCCCAGGCTGGTCTTGAACTCCTGGCCTCAAGTGATCCTCCTGCCTCAGCCTCCCAACCTTGCCCAGCTGAGCATGACTTTTTAACAGCCTAGGGCCATAATTCATCCATGGCCTCAGTAGGTAGGTAACTCTTTTATGAAGATATCTCCTTATGTGAGTTCACGGTATATTATTTTTTTCAGCCTGATAAAGGGCAAGACTGAACTTCTCTGCAAAGAAGTACTGGTGACTGCGATATTATCTTTAGAAATAAAGCCAGTTTAGAGGAAAATTTTTGAATGCTGTTATTTTATATACCACATCCAGAATAAAATGGGACAGTGGAGAGTTTGATTTTATAACATCCACTGAAGAATCAATACCTGAGAATTTGGAGTTTACATCCTATTCTTTGTGATCTCAATCAGGAAAGTAAATGTCTATTTCCTAGGAATGAAGGCAAGGAAAGAATTCTTCATTTGAAAATGCTCATTTAACAAAGAGGTGGAAAACGGAAAATAGAAAACAGAATCAACCCAGGAGATCCAATGGTCAAATAATAAGTAGTCCAGAAAGAGGAATCAGAGAAAGGCAGGAAAGGATATTATTTAAAAAACAATTTAATTGGGTCGGCACCCTTAGTACAGTGGTTATGGTGCCAGCCACATATCCTGCCTGGGCCAGCTAAATAACAATGACAACTGCAGCAAAAAATAGCCGGGTGTTGTGGCAGGCGCCTGTAGTCCCAGCTACTTGGGAGGCAGAGGCAAGAGAATCGCTTAAGCCCAAGAGTTTGAGGTTGCTGTGAGCTGTGACACCACAGCATTCTACCAAGGGCCACACAGTGAGACTCTGTCTCAAAAAAAAAAAAAATTAATTTGATAATTTCCAAAATTTTTGCCATGATGCATAGCACTTCTGTGAACACTTTTATATGGTGAAGAACACACGGTGATTGTCTAGCCCATGCATTACCTCTTTCATTTTGTTTACTTTGATTTGCTTATGTATGCATTTATATATTTGTTTATATAATACCCATGGATAATGAACCCAGGAATCTACCACACAACTAACCATCAATGAGCTCCTATCCCCAAGCCTCCCCCAATTAAATGCAATCCATCCTGATTTTTGTCTTTAACTTTCCTTTGCTTTTTAAAAGTGGCTTTATCATATATTATGGGTGCCTGAATAATGTTTTGTTTTTTGTGGTTTATAATCTTATAAAAAGGGCTGGGCATGGTGGCTCACTCAATCCCAGCACTCTGGAGGCCAAGGCGGGCAGATCACCTGAGCTCATAAGTTCAATACCAGCCTGAGTAAGAGTGAGACCCTGCCTCTAAAAATAGCTGGGCATTGTGGCTGATGCCTGTAGTCCCAGCTACTCAGGAGGCTGAGGCAACAGAGTCACTTGAACCCAGGAGTCTAAGGTTGCTATGACGCCACTGCACTCTACCAGGAGTGAAAAAGTGAAACTCTGTCTCAAAAAAAAAAAAAAAGAGAATCTTACGAGACTGGTATCACTCTGTGTGATCAATAAATAAATAGTGCTTTTTTGGCCTGTTTCCTCTCTTGGAGTTGCCTTTCCTCTGCTCTGCTAACAATTCAGATCATCCTTGCCCTCTCCAGGATTCTTATGACCTCTGAGATCTGACGTGGGGGATGAATTTGGGTCCCTAATCTGCTACTGACCTTTTTTCTGCTGACTAAGTTAGACAAATTTGAACATGGCAATGGATGAAATCATTTGATAGTAAACAATTTCATCCTGAATTCTTAACTGACACGTTTGTTATCACTTGTGAAAATGAAAAGTTTAGCTATCACTGCTGGGTCCAATGGGATGTTCCATCTTTTCCCTTTATTTTTTATATTTGGATGAAGAAACACATTTAGTCATTTAGTCTTACTTGGGACCCACTTGAAAACTCTAATCGGGACTCAGATTTCTGTTTTATTTCTTGTAAGGCACCCTCTGTTTGTCCTCTTCTGAGCTAACTACGATGTAGTTCTTTCAGAGCGTACCATTTTCCACCTGATCATGGCTCCCGCCGAGTCTCACATCATACAGGTTGGGCAAACTGTGTGTACACTTTTAGCGAAGGCTGATTGTTGTGAGAACCTTTGCCACAAAAACAAACAAAGCGTTGGCTCTTTCTGATATGATCACCAGCAACTTTTCTCTTATAACCTTTGGAACACAATTGCATCAACTCAGACATGTGACTGGAAAGAAATATCAGCTCAAAGACCATCTGGTCAAGTATGCAGAGTGAGTCCCAGCTTGGTGAATGGCAAACTGCCAAAATGCCCCAGGCAGATCTTCCTTATCCTGAATTCCTAAGAGATTCACAGGCTCCCTAGTTCTGACCCAGCCTCATAAATGTGGATTTACCCTGGCAAAAGCTGGAGTGGGCCTCATCTTAGGTTGTATGCTTTTTGGAGCACTTTCTGGGGCTTTTGTGTTTCTGGAGCTAATCTAAGAATGTGTGTTGCGGTAGAATGGAATTTTATTTAGCTAAATTCATTTATTCATTCATTAATAGTTGTGAGCAGGTGGGCTAGAGATTGTCTGTGCTGCTATAACTAAATACCTGAGGTGGAATAATTCAGAAAGAATAGAAATTTTTTTTGAGACAGAGTCTCAAGCTGTTGCCCTGAAGGGTAGAGTGTTGTGGCATCATAGCTCACAGCAACCTCCAACTCGGGCTCAAGTGATCCTCTTATCTCAGTTTTTCTATTTTTAGTAGGGATGGAGGTCTCGCTTTTGCTCAGGCTGGTCTCGAACTGGTGAGCTCAAGCTATCCACCCACCTTGGCCTCCCAGAGTACGAGGATTACAGGCATGAGCCACCGCACCCAGCCCAAAAATTTATTTTTTCACAGTTCTGGAGGCTGGGAAGTCTAAGATTACAGTGCTGGAAAGTTTGGTTCCTGGTGAGACCAGAGATCTTGTTCACAGTTGGTGCCATCTAGGTGTTCTCAAGTGGCAGAAAAGACAGAAGAACAAAAAGGAGACAAACACCGTGTCCTCATAAATGGAGAAGTAAAGAGCAAACTTGCTTCCATAAGCCCTTTATAAAGCACTGATTCATTTATGAGGATAGAGTTTCATGGGCTAAACATATCTTAAAGCCTACTTTAAAACATATCTTAAACCCTACTTTATTTATTTATTATTTATTTATTTATTTATTGAGACAAGAGTCTCAAGCTGTCACCTTTGGTAGAGTGCTGTGGTGTCATAGCTCACAACAACCTCAAACTCTTGAGCTTAAGCGATTCTCTTGCCTCAACCTCCCGAGTAGCTGGGACTATAGGTGCCTGCCACAACACCTGGTTATTTTATTTTATTTTATTTTTTGAGACAGAGCCTCAAGCTGTCACCCTGGGTAGAGTGCTGTGGCATCACAGCTCACAGCAACCTCCAACTCCTGGGCTCAAGCAAGTCTCCTGCCTCTGCCTCCCAAGTGGCTGGGACTACAGGCGCCCGCCACAATGCCTGGCTATTTTTTTTGGTTGCAGCCATCATTGTTGTTTGGCAGGCCCAGGCTGGATTCGAACCCGCCAGCTCAGGTGTACGTGGCTGGTGCCTTAGCCGCTTGAGCCACAGGCACCAAGCCAACACCTGGGTATTTTTTGGTTGTAGTTGTCATTGTTGTTTGGCGGGCCCTGGCTGGATTTGAACCTGCCAGCTCTGGTGTATGTGGCTGGCACCCTAGCCATTGAGCTATAGGTGCTGAACCAAAAAAAAAAAATCCCTACTTTAATTAATTAATAATTTTGAGACAGAGCCTTACTTTGTCACCGTGGTAAAGTGCCATGGCGTCATAGCTCACAGCAACCTCAAACTTTTGGGCTTGAGTGATTCTCTTTGATTCTCTTGCCTCAGCCTCCCGAGTAGCTGGGACTATGGGTGCTCACCACAATGCCCCGCTAGTCTTTTTTTTTAAAGACAGAGTCTTGCTCTTGCTCAGGCTGATCTTGAACTCCTGAGCTCAAGCAATCCACCTGCCTCAGCCTCCCAGAGTGAAGGGCCCACTTTTTTTTTTTTTTTTTGCGGTGTTGGCTGGGCTGGGTTTGAACCCACCACCTCTGGCATATGGGACCAGCACCCTACTCCTTTGAGCCACGGGCGCCGCCCCAGGGGCTCCCCCCCCTTTTTTTTTTTTTTGGTAGAGACAGAGTTTCACTTTATTATTGCCCTCAGTAGAGTGCCGTGGCGTCACACAGCTCACAGCAACCTCCAACTCCTGGGCTTAGGCGATTCTCTTGCCTCAGCCTCCCGCGTAGCTGGGACTACAGGCACCCAACCTGCAGTTTGGCTGAGGCCAGGTCTGAACCCGCCACCCTCAGTATATGGGGCCAGCGCCCTACTCACTGAGCCACAGGTGCCACCCAGAGCCCACTTTTTAATATAGCTGTGTTGAGGATTAAGTTCAACATGAATTTTTGAGAGGACACATTTGAACCATTCCAGCTACCACACCGGATTAAAAAAGAAATGAGATCCAGTTTCTTCTGTGAAGAGCCCATTCAATGGGGTGAAGGTCTAAGGGAGGCAGAAACAATATACACACACATGCTGAGGATGCTGTGATGGTGCTAGGACTGAGGTAAGCAAGGCTACAGAGAGCACAGGAGGCAACCTCACTCCTGAGGGCCAGCAGGAGTGGTGTCAGTAAAGCCTTTTGGAGAGAAGGATCCTTGGACTCAGCCTTGAAAAAGAAATAGGAATTAGCTAGAAAAATGAGAGGAGAGTTTTCCAGGGAGATGGAATGGGATCTGCAAAGGTCCAGGGACAGGAGACAACATCATGGAACGTGTGGTAAGAAATTAGTTGAAAATGGTGGCAGGGATCTAGCTGTGAAAGGCTTCCAACGTACGCTAACAGCGGGCAGTTTGTCCTCTGAAGAAAGAGGACCATTTCAAGGGAGAACCATTTTGTCAGTGGAGAGATCTTAAACATATGTTTAAGAGAATATATAGAAATGTGAGGAAAGCTCTCTCGAGTGAGTGGGAGGTTAAGAGCTGGAGAGGCCTTCTAGGGAGTTATATTTAGCAGAGCTGGGCGGGTGACCATGTGTGCAGGAGAGAGCACATTTCTGGCGTGGGTGACAGACGACAGAGCTATTGGCAAATGGGTTTTTATAAGCAGAGGAGATGTTGTGTTCTCCGAACAGACTAACTTGGGGGAGCCTGTGGGACATTCAGAGGAGGTCTAAGGGCCAAGGGCTCTGCAGGGTCTGCATTCAGGAGGAGCCCTCAGACCAGAACATCATAGCCAAGGGAGAGCTGAGGTTGCTCAGAAGAGTATGGGAGCAAGGAAAGAAACAGTTTGGGGATGCTGGGAGCTGCCTCTCTTAAGAGCTGGCTGAAGTGGAAACCCAGGTGCTGTGAAAGTCAAGGAGACGAATGGTGATGGTGGTGTGATGTGGCATGAGGGCAGAAGAGTTTTTCTGAGAATCAGTCTACTAATGGAAATGAAGGTCCCTGGAGCCTTCCTGGGTAGGGAACAGGGCCTGGAATCTCCTTGGCCCTCTGGGCTGACCTTCCTGCAGCCGTCTGTGGGTCCTCCTTCCTACAGCCCTGCCCAGTCCCTTGGGAGGCCTCATGCAGAAGCTGCACCCCAGGCATTTAGGACTTTGCTAGAAGCCACCAAAGCAAACAGTGGCTGGAAGTGTTGTGTCTATTTAGGTTGTTGGAGGCTCCATTAGCAAATTACTATTCTTTCCAGGTTATTTTTTTTTTCCTTCTTGCATCTTCCTTTCCCATTATATTTAAAAAAACAAACAACCCCCCCCCTTTTTTAAACATAATTCTCTTTGTTGCTTTTCTGTTTTTAAACAACCTCTATGTTGTTAGCAGAACCCTTTCCTCCACCATTTTTTTTTCCTCCATCATTTTTTAAATATACTTTGTCCTGCTGCAGCAAGTAAAGGTTTAATCAATTCATTAATTTAATCAGCAAACATTTTCCGAATTCCACTTGCCTGTCCTGTCCTAGGTGGAGTGTATGGGGACATCTGAGCGGGATGCTGGGAAGATCCAAAACCTGCCCTCCACTCCTTCCCCCATGCCTTTTATTTTGTCATCTTGCAGTTTTCAGGAGTGGAGGACCCACACAGGGTGGAGGCCCACAGCAAAAGATGAGGTGGCAGCAGTTCTTTATCCTTTTTGTGTGCAAAGGAGGTTATATCCTTGAAAGGAAACTTCGAAAAGAAGCAGATCCGGAATGTAAACACCTTCACCAGGCTAATCATTTGTCTCCCCTTGTTTCTCCTTAAACACACATGTAGCTTCTTTCTTTCTTTTTTGCAGTTTTTGGCTGGGGCTGGGTTTGAACCTGCCACCTCCAGCATATGGGGCCGGCGCCCTACTCCTTTGAGCCATAGGTGCCACCCAACATGTAGCTTCTTTCAAAACAGTGAGGCAGTGACTCAAGTTGCTAGAAGGGAAAAATAAGACAGCCAGAGTATGGTAACTTTGCCAGTGACTGATGTGCAGATATCTCTTTAATAAATGCAAGCAGAACTCAAAGATGGATGGAGGATACCACGGGTGAGCTGGGTATGTTCTGGGGACAGCAGAATGTTCTCTCTCTCCCCATCAGATCCCCAGTAAAGACATCTATACAAATAATTTTTCCACACTACATTTTATTGTAGATACCACCAAATCTTTCCCCTCCTAGACACCACCAAATCTTACAGAAAAGCATGCAAACTATTTGGGTAAATGTATTTCTTCTAGGTATTAAAGAGCTGTTTGAAGTTGTTATATGGAAAATGAGACTTGACGTAGTTGGAAAAAAAGAGGTAATACTATGAAACTATGTCCTTAATACATTGGTGAATTAAGTAAGTTTGCAAAATAACATAGGAAGCTATTTATGTTAGGGGGGAAAAGGAGGGGGAATGACAGCTAATACTTCATAATGCTTGCCATACCAGACACTGTTCAAAGTGCTCTACATGGATGAACTCATTTGATCCTCAAAACCACCCTATGAATCTGGAACTATTATCTCCATTTCCCAGATTCAAGAACTAGGGCAGAGAGGGTGAGTATCTTACACAATAAGGTCATATGGTTAAAAAGTAGTGGAGCGAAGATTTAAACCCAGGCAGTTTCACTACAGATTCTAGACCTTAAGCTCTGCTATATTTCCACAGGCACAGCTATATGAATATAAATACTTTGGAAGAAAAAATGTCATATCCCAAAATGTTAGGCAGACTTACACCATTAGCGTTCAAAGGACCATTTGGTTTTGCCCAGATAAATTTTTACTCTTTCTCCTCCCCAAAGCAGTTAACCTGAGACTGGTTAGTGATGAAGTCCATGCAGTTTCTGTGATGCTGCCTTTCCAAGTTAGGGTGTGAGGAACAACTATATTCGTAGAGGGTTCAATACATGTGACCCTGACTTTCAAATCAAGTCATTTTTTCTTTACTTCAATCATGTTATGAAATGATAAAATAGGGGGGAAGTTAAATGCCAAACCATGGATTGTCATTGATAAGATGAAATCCTTAATGTTCTTAAACATTTAAAAGCAAAATTAAATACTTTACTTCATATAATCTTCTAAAATAGGAGCTTTATTTTGCTTTTTTACATTTTTGTAGTCTACTTTGGGTGCTAAAATCCTATAGAATAAAACAAATGGATTAGATACTAACTTGAAATTTTCTCTGAAATATACATTACTGTCACTGTTTTTGTTTCTCAGGTGTGTTTCTTTTCTTTTTTTTGAGACAGAGTCTCAAACTGTTGCCCTAGGTAGAGTGCTGTGGCATCACAGCTCACAGCAACCTCCAATTCCTGGGCTTAAGTGATTTTCTTGCCTCAGCCTCCCAAGTAGCTGGGACTATAGGTGCCCGCCACAACTCCGGGCTATTTTTTGGTTGTAGTTGTTGTTTGGCAGGCCCAGGCTGGATTCGAATGTGGCTGGCACCTTTGCCGCTTGAGCTACAGGTGCTGAGCCTCAGGTGTTTCTTATTAGATGTATCCACTATTCTAGATTTCAGGAATTCATACATTCATTAACATCAGATAGATTTTTTTTCTGTATATGATATGTAATGTTTATAATTTGTGCTTGTCTTTAAAATTTAATAATTCTAAGTTATATATAGACACACACACACACATATACACACACATGTAATTTTGCTTCTGTATGTGGAAGAATTAAAAGGAAGTGTTGGGGTTCAGGCCGTTGTCTGCACTCTCAGTTCTTGGTGTGCTTTTACCTGAACAATAACCAGACCCACCAAAAGCAAAGCAAGCGTTAAACCAAGTTTATTGAGGAAGGGAAAGATAGGTTTACAGAGCAAGGTACATTTGGCATAGACAATGAACGGGCCCCCAGTGTCACAAGGCCTTGGTTATGGTCTGGGGTCCTGTTTTATATAGTTTGGGTGGGGAACTCCTCACAGTTCAGATGCCACCATGGAACCACTTTGATGGACAGTTAATGACATGACAATCAGGCTTACGTTATTCTAGGTTACTTTGGAAATCCTACCTTGCCAGGGCTGCCTGGCCCACCGGTTGTTCTTCCTTCCCCCAGGTGTGGCAGTTAGTAGCTTGGGATAGGATTAAGGTGGGGCAGCACCCAGTCAGGGCCCACCCTTGTCCTTCTTCCCAGGTGGGGCAATCACTCAAGGCAGAACCAAGGCGAAGTACTCACTTTGTCCCTTAGGAGAGTCTTGGAGGTCCCTTGCTATCTACATAAAAGAATGAACAATAATGAAATATTTGGTGTGGGATGGAACGATCCATTTATTATTAATAAAGTGCAATTCAGGTTCATATTAAAAGATCCAAAAGTAAAAAAGAAAAAAAGGTCAGAATAATACACACTTAACTGAAAATCATGGTTACTTTAGGAGAGGAACTAAGAATTAGGGGCACAGCAGGGTTAATTCAAACATCCCATTAGTTATAATGTTCGAGGTATTTTGTCATTACCCCCACAAACACCAAGGAGAATGATGTTACTTCTGTAGTTAAATATATCTATAAGTAACTTTTAACATATTAAAAAAAAATCTTGTAGGGTGGCGCCTGTGGGTCAAAGGAGTAGGGCGCTGGCCCCATATACCAGAGGTGCCAGGTTCAAACCTGGCCCTGGCCAAAAACTGCAAAACAAACAAACAAGCAAAAAACACCCCAAAAATAAATCTTAGGGGCAGAGTGATTCTAAATAAGAATTATGCTCTTCAGCCTATGTATCACACTGACTTTGGTGGCATTGAGATCAGAGGAGTTTATTATTTCATCTTAGGCTCATGACATCTGATGAAATCTTATTTCAGAGATTAGATGAAAAGTTATTTCAGATTTTATCTGAAACATAGGAGGCATGTTGGTAAACTTGTATTTCAGGGTGGAAATGTCTTTCCTAGTTTAAAAACTGAAGCCCAAGTGGCCACATCAGATCAAGTAATAAGTATTGAACTAAGTCAAAAGGGGATGTGTTATTTAATTTAAAAAATGAAGTAACACTTGTCAAATCTCAGCATATTAATAATTAGGAAGTAGACTATATTGTATTCCAGTATTAAGAGAAACAAAACCAATAGGAGAATATCAATAGATATTTCAATCTATACCCTCCCCCCCATATATATATAGAGAGAGAAACAGAGAAGGGGAATGGAGAAAAGGAGATATATATTTATTTTAAGGAATTGGCTCACACAACTGTCAAGTCTGAAATCTGTAGAGCTGGCTGGCTGGAAATTTAGGTAAGAGCTAATGTTGCACTCTTAAGTCCAAAATCTGCAAAGTAGGCCAACAGGCTACAAACTTAGTTAGGGTTTCTATGTTGAAGTTTTGAGGCAGAACTGCTTCTCTTTTGGGAAACCAGGAAACCTGTCTTTCCTTTTAAGGTCTTCAACTGATTTGACCACACTCACCCACATTATGGCAGGTGAATTGTTTTACATAAAATCAATTGATCTAGATGTTAATCACATCTACAAGTAACTTCACAGCAACATCTAGACCAGTGATTTTCAACCTGTGTGCGGTGGCACACTGGTGTCCTGTGTGAGAAGATCTTAGGAGCATTGTGAAAAACTTTGAAGACCACTAATTAAATTATTTCTGAAAGCAGTTCAGTTCAAAGCACAGTAAATATATCCTTTTTAAAATTACTTTTTAAAATTAACACAATGTAAATGTGTCAGGGAAGTTTAACTATGGGTTCAAGTGTGCCATGCTGTGAGATAAAGGTTGAAAAACACTGATCTAGACTGTTTGACCAATTAGCTGGACACTCTAGACTAGTCAAGAAGACATGTAAAAATCATCACAAACACATTTCTTTTTTTTTTTTGAGACAGAGCCTCAACCTGTCACCCTGGATAGAGTGCTGTGTTATCACAGCTCACAGCAACCTCCAATTCCTGGGCACAAGCGAGTCTCCTGCCTCCACCTCCCAAGTAGCTGGGACTACAGGCGCCTGCCACAATGCCTGGCCATTTTTTGGTTGCAGCCGTCGTTGTTTGGCGGGCCCGGGCTGGATTTGAACCCGCCAGCTCAGGTGTACGTGGCTGGTGCCTTAGCCTGTTGAGTCACAGGCGCCGAGCCCACAAACACATTTCAATTTGTACTCAGGAATATGTTAGACGTATGAGTCTTGTGATTTTTTAATTTATGATGACTGAGGTTTTAATTTGGTTTAAGAGATTCAGTTGATCAGTTGAGGAAAATCTTTGAACAGTTCATTTGCAATATATTTAGCTATTCTAATCATTAGTTTTGCTTAACACAAGTTGGGATGTGAAGTGATTCTGAAAATTATTCCACAGTGGTTGAAAGTCAATGAAAACAATACAAACCAATCTGTGAAGCTAAACAGGAAACCCAGTGGTGAGCTCCTTTATTTTCTAATTTAAAAAGTTAATATGTGGGCGGTGCCTGTGGCTCAGTGGGCAGGGCGCCGGCCCCATATACCAAGGGTGGCGAGTTCAAACCTGGCCCCAGCCAAATTGCAACAAAAAAATAGCTGGGCATTGTGGCAGATGCCTGTAGAACCAGCTACTCGGGAGGCTGAGACAAGAGAATTGCCTAAGCCCAGGAGCTGGAGGTTGCTGTGAGCTGTGATGCCATAGCACTCTACCGTGGGCAATAAAGTGAAACTCTGTCTCTACAAAAACAAAACAAACAAACAAAAACAGTTTATATATACAATGTACTCTACTGGTCTGTAGTGAAGATGCTCAGTAATTAGGTATTTTCACAATTTAATATAATCTGATGGGTCTCTATCTCATCTATAGTTTAATAAAGTTTTGCATTTCAGGATAACCCTGACCTCATGAGTTCAGATCCAAATAAAATACAGCATGTGAGAATATTAGTAAATTTGGAAACTATGACTCTTGGCCTGATTGCTCAATTTTAGTATTACATTCATGCTCTGGGTTATTAAATATAAATGCGTCAATGCTTTGTTACTAGCAACTGTGGAAAGCTAGTGGACATTTTTCAGATTTCGGATTATCAGTTTAATTAATAAAAGGGTATTCAGATGTTACTTTTTTTTTTAAAAAAAGACAAGAGTCTCACTTTGTCACCCTGGGTAAAGTGCCATGGCGTCATAGCTCACAACCTCAAGTTCTTGGGCTCAAGTCATCCACTTGCCTCAACCTCCCAAGTAGCTGGGACTACAGGTGCCTGCCAGGATGTCTGGCTATTTTTAGAGACAGGGTCTCTCTTACAGGCTGGTCTTGAACTCCTGAGCTCAGGCAATCCACCCACCTTGGTTTCCCAGAGTGCTGGAATTACAGGGGTGAGCCACTGTGCCTGGCCAGGTAGACATTACTTTACATAAGAAAATTATATGCCACCTGAAGATACTTAGTATTAGTGTCTTTCTACACAGGAGGAAAATTAGGCTCGGTTAAGAAACTTGCTTGAGGTCACCACAAAGCAGCACATCCACCCCAGCTCTTTCCACTAGTTTCTTAAACACAGAAGGAATTAAAAAGCTTGTTCTTGCATTCTTACATAAAAAAGGTGACTTATTCCACAAATATGACATTCTGTTGGGTTGGCAGTTGTCTGTGTTCTCCAATCTTGGCCAAAGACAAGCATGAAACAAAGTTTATTGAGGAAGAGAAAGGTTTTTACACAGCAGGAACAAGATAATAGGTTTACAGAACAAGGTATGTTCTCACCTTTTTGTAATAAAAAGGGCTTTGGTTTTGGTCTGGGGTCCTGTTTTATACTACCTAGACTGGGCTTTCCACATTGTTCAGACACTGCCATCCAACCTTTGTGTTGGAGGTCAACAACATGGTTAACTAGCTCTAGGTTACTCTAGGCTACTTTCCAAATCCTCCTCTGCCTGGCTGCCTGGCCTGAGGGTTGGATGACTTCCTGCATTCCTTCCTAGATGAGCAGGGGTTCCTTCTTTCCACAGGTGTGATAATTGCTCAGGCCTGAATGAGGATGGAGTCCTCCCTAGGAGTCTCAGAGTTCCATTCATCACTATCTACCTAACGATTCCTTCTCAGGAAAGTGCATCAGGCCATTTTCATTATACTTTTATTAGATTGTAGTTTTTCTTTAGGAAAATCAAATTTAAATCTGATTCTCATTTTAACTTGTGTTTTTCTAAATTGCCACTGGAATAGACTAGGAACCACATAGAGTGTCACTGTGATGGGGATGGTTGGCTAGAGGCCAAGGAGGGAACAAAGGTTTATCCTGAGGGATTTCACAGGTGTGCTGTTTTAGTTGTCAGAAAAATGACAGGGAGTCTTCACCTTCCCTCCTGTGACCACACCTGAAAGCTTCAATGGCTGCAGAACAATTTTGATTACATAGGCACACAGGTCAGGGTTGTACTGTGGTGTTTCTACCTGCATCCAGTTGTAAGGAAGACAAACCTGTAGTTTGCAGTTACAGAGCTATGTTGGTATTTATAAGATGCCATGGTTCTTTTCTTCAATTGCATTTACAAACTGAAAGAGGACCAGAGTTCAAGCATCTAACCCCGTGGTTTTCTAACTTTTTTGTAACACAAAAACCCTTCCAAATTCTTAATTGCAAGCCCAATAAATAAAACCAAGAAATACTGCGCTGATGCAGTTCACAGGCTCTTCTTAGGCCTTAACATTGCCTTGGAGCCCCAGTTTAAAAACTTGTTATTGGTCTGTCTTCTAATTTTGTAAATTCATGCAATAAAAATGTATTGAGCAAATACTATGTAGCTAGCAATATGCTAAGTTTTGAAAAACACTGGACCTAAAATATGAAAATAACTCCAATCTCTCTCTTATTAGGGGGAGATGGATAATTACAACATAACATAGTTAAGATCTGTGGTACAAATGTACCTGTGATAGGGAGTTATGGAATGACATCATTCTGGGGACAATGAGTCTGAGCCTAAGTCTCTAAGACTGAGCAGGTTAGCAAGAAGGGCAGTCAGTCTTATAAGATATGGGGAATGGAGCGGATAAGTAGCTAGGGTATATTCAGGAAGCTACTGGAAGTAGTTTTACGTAGCAGCTAGTGAAGTGGGAATTTGAGAAGAGGAGAGCCTGGAAGGCTGTAAGCCTTGTCTTGATGATCCTTTAGACTTTCAACCTTTTTTTATCTAATAGCACACTTGAACCTATAAAGTTCTGTGGCACACTTAAATACTGTGCTTTAAACTTTTGAAAATAATTCATAATCTTTAAAAATTTTCTCAGCACACCTAAGATCCTCTCATGGCACATCAGTTGAAAATCACTGCATTAGAGATAGGAATTTGCAGAAGGTCTTTAATAGGGAAGCCACAAGGTCAAATTTGAATTTTAGATTGTCAACAGGGAGCATGAATTTCATAAGAACTAGAGATGTGGGAGTACAACAGTTCTCTAACACAGAAGAGAAAAGCAGGAACAAGTTTATAGGGAAAATAATGCATTCATTGAAGTTCTAGGCATAGTCTGATAGAGATGTCCAGAAAGACTGGCTGGATATTTTGAGTCTGAAGACTTGAGGAAGACAATACTCTATGATCCCATATGCACAGAAAGGGATTGGAGAGAAATGGATTTGGGGAAAGGTGAACTGCTTAACTGATTTGGTCAATTCTCAGTTTCTTAATACTTTTCTGTACAATGAGTACACACACACACATACACACACAGACATTCTTTATAACCAGGAAAACACAATTGCTTTATATTTGTCTTATAAACTTTGTTCTCCTTCAATTTTCTTTTTTTAACCAAATTGGACCATACCATATACATAGAATATGCCTTCTCACTAAAATGTTTTTGGGGGAACAATATTACGCAGCTATTAAAATGGTGTTTTCAAAAGAATATTTAAAAGCATATGCAAATAATTATCAGTCTTCTTATACTACACTTCATGATGTTGTTTAATTAGATTCTATATAGATACATTAAGACAGAAAAATCGCTTGAAAATAAACCAGTGTTCATAGCGTGTCAAGTGCTCTCTTGATTGGAGTAATAAGGCAGTCAAGTTCTCTTGATCACCAGTGACGGGAGAACAAACGCAAACCTAGTCTATGGTCTCCTCAAAGTAACTCAGGATTGTGCGTACAGGCTTTTCTGACACTGTCCAGGAATGACACTTTTTGCCTAAAAATGGTAAAGCTGGGTGTTCTTTATTTGAACCTTCTTGCCACAGCCACACAGATCACAATAAATGATTGATTAGTACCTCTACCAAATGGATAGCTGACCTTCATGGAAGCTACTACTCAAAAGCTATCATAAAGCATTTGTCACTTTTATTAGGGGGAGGAAATAGAATAATTGGACTGTTATTTTCGGTATACTCAACAACTTAACAAATTTTATAAATTCTTTACTACAGTATTGCTAGCTTATTCTGATCCATGAAAGCCCTGTAGTTACAGTTAACAAGTCACTAACAACTATTATTAATAGCAACTTGCTATACCCCTCAGTTACCAATAGAGGCAAGTAGGACACTTGCAGAAGGTGAGTTTAATTTAATATCAGGTTTTTTAGTTAACAAAATTTCTCCGTAGTATGCTAATTCAACATACTAACTTTAGCTTTCTTCCTAGATTGTGGGTAGAGGTACTAGATCTAGTGTTGGCTTCTGTAATCTCAGAAAGGCAGGCAAAATTACTGTCAGGAAAATATAAGCAGCCTCAACCACAGTCAAGGTCTTAAAAACCTGGTCTGTATCTGAATGAGTTCATTTCCTAATGCAGAGAAACTGGCCAGAACACACAATATAGGTTTTATTTGAGAAACAAGTCAACTCGGAGATGGTATCCAAAGACAAAAATCTAAAGAACATTAAAATTTGCTATTTTCTAAAGCCACATACTAGATTTTTATGTGAAATCTCCTGATTTTTTTTTTTGTAGAGACAGAGTTTCACTTTATCGCCTTCAGTAGAGTGCGGTGGCATCACACGGCTCACAGAAAACTCCAGTTTCTCGGCTTAGGCGATTCTCTTGCCGCACCCTCCTGAGTAGCTGGGACCACTGGTGCACTCCACAATGCCCAGCTATTTTTTTGCTGCAGTTCGGTCGGGGCCGGGTTTGAACCTGCCTCCCTCGGTATATGGGGCCAGTGTGCTACTCATTGAGCCACAGGCGCCGCCCAAATCTCCTGATTTTTAACTTAGACACTCACTATAAGTAAGTTTAGGGAATGATATTAAAACCAAATGCAGGGCATCAGACCAAAAATTACTTGAGCCGATTTCAAGAGCACGACAAAGATGGACAATTTACCTTGAAAAAAATCAGTGTGGTGTTTTCTTAAGTATTCCTGATAACAATTACCTGAGGTACTTCTTACAAATAAAGATTCTGAGACTCTAGATTTTGGCTCAGGAGGTAGTAGGTTTGGATTGTGGGCCAAGAATCTGTACTCTAAGTACTTCAAATGTTTCTAATGATCAGGCAAGTTTGGGAAATAGGGCTAAGGGGAAACAACAGGAACAATACCACCAGGGCTCTGGGAAAAACATTCAACTGAAATTTAGTAATTATCTATAGAACACTGTTTATTTCAAGTCCAGACACAAAATTACTCATTTATCTTAACAGACTGCATAATCTTTACCGCATGAATATTTAGGGTTTCTCTATTCACAAATGCAGATTTATTATTGAACTTTAGGCTCAAATGATTCGTATGTATATAAATGTATCAGTTTACTACTGAGGACATGTACTTTAACAAACTTTTTTGCTCAGAAAATCTATTACATAAAAAACACACAAATCATTTACCAACGGTCTACAATCAGCCTTCAGCAAAGATATGGCTGAGTATCATAATTTTCAACACAACATTCTAATAATGAATAGAATGTAGTATCTTACATACGTTAGTTAGCTTGTTGTGGTTAAAAGTTCCCCTTTCTTTGATAGCTTTTGCATATGTTATATCTATTGAGCAGAAGTCTTTCTTTTAACTGTTTAATACAATTTTTTAGGTCAACCTGTCTCAGTCCAGGAACCTAAAAGTCATGACGAAGCAATAAAATTGACATATTATTAGGGCTTTTGGAAGATTATAATCTCTCAGTATCGCACCCTTTAATGTTTTCTGTTTAATAACTACTACCTGGAGTGTTATTACTTCTAAGTATAATCAGCTGGCATCAAAATATAAAGTAAAAATGTGTACATTTTAATATATCAATTCTTACCTGAATAATCTCAGAGTTCAAGAATGTTCCACAAAGTGGAATTTCTTCCTAAAGTTACACTTATGTATGTGGTACAATGTGTACAACTTAGTTAACCAGTGCCTTTTCATTTCCAAGATTCTTCCTTATCTTGAATCAAATGCACAATCTTACTATCATATCATAATGCACTAGTTTACAGTTTTGTATATAAAGTCCAACTCAAGCTTATTTTGGTGTATTGTACATGCTTTATTAAAATGGTACTTGTATTTACAGTATCTGCAGAAAGAGTCCTTTCCAAGGCGCGCTCACACACATTCAGACACACCCATACAGACATCCATACTGAGGCCCCATGCACCCACACCAGTGAGATGTGAGGGTCAGACTCCTAAAATTAGGCAGCTGTTGGGGTTAAGTGTTGTTGATTTGTTTTTCAATTTTTTTGAAAAGAGAAAAGCATGGGGGAATGCATTTGGCCATTACAATGCTAATTTGTGAAATTAACATATATGGCAGTTAACACTGAATATTCCTTTTACATTCTATATACACAGAATGATATCAAGGTTTTACGGTCAATAGAATATTCCAACTTCAGTCTCAATGCTGCTTGTAGTGACTTCTGAATTCTCACAGGGGGCTTTCCCTAAAAATAATTCAAGTCAGTTGAAAGTGAAATAAGGCACAATTAATATTGATTTGATCTAGGGGAAGGGATAAAAACTGGTTTCAAATGATCTTACTATTGGGGAATTAGCTTTAACTTTAATCCACTTGAGAGTCCTTCTTCTAATTTCTAAAGATTTCTTAGAAATAAAGGTTTTTTTTTTTTTTTCTTTTCTCTGACAAAGCCAAAAAGAAGTTTTGGAATTCACATTTTAATGTTTCAGTAGCCTAAACTATTCAAATTGATGTGCAACCCCCACCTCCCCTACCCAGGTCTCCTCTTTCCACAATGCTAAAACAAAAACACAGCATGGGAAATAGGAGTCCCTTGCTATTTTTTAAGGAGATCTGTACACTTGAGTAGCAAATACATATCTGGTTGTCTTTGACATATTGAAAGAAAGGAAAAGGAAAGAAAAGAAAGAAAAGGGAAGGGGATAACAGGGGAAGTTGGGGGAAAGGAAGAGAAGGGAAGGGAAGGGAAGGGAAGGGAAAAGGAAAGAAAAAAAGAAAAAAAAGTAACCTCATGACTTCCTTGCTCTTTAAAAAAAATCCCTATCTCCTTTTCAGGATGATGAAGCCCCACCAGACATTACAAACAACTGCAACAAATGAGTTTGGCAGCATAAATAATGTCTAGTATTTAAATCTTCATAGTGAGACTCATTTATCTTGTACACAATCTGTTGAATGTTTTTCGCAGCAGGTGACTCAAACCCAAAGACGCTGGACATTCTGTGAAAGGGAGTAAGAATTGCAGTTCTGAAGGCCCCTGACTTTGGTTGTTTACAAAGTTCAATCCTGTTTATTGTGATCCTTGGTATCTTCTTCATCTGTATATTCTGATGGTTCTTCCCCTGGTTTTAGAAGTCTGCCTACATAATCATATTTTTCTGAAAAATACATCAAAAAAAAAAAAAAAAAAAGAAGTAGCAATCAAATTTGTTTCACTATCCCATTACACAGAGAAAAGGCATTTGCCCCTTAATTCCTGACCTTTTCTTAGGAACCTCAAACTCCTGGGCTCAAGTGAATTCTCTTGCCTCAACCTCCCAAGTAGCTGGGACTATAGGCACCAGCCACTATGTCCAAATATTTTTAGAGATGGGGTATCGCTCTTGCTCAGGCTGGTCTTGAACCTGTGAACTCAGGCAATCCACCCGCCTTGGCCTCCCAGAGGGCTAGGATTACAGGCATGAGCCACCGTGCCCGGCAAGAATGATTTTAGAATCATGTAGAATAAGCTAAATTCTTCTTATTGCTTTACTATGGCTGGTCTTTATACACATGTAAAGCTTGAAAAAAAGAAAACTGTATTTTTTTTTTTTTTTTGAGACAGTCTCACTATGTCGCCTTTGGTAGAGTGCCATGGCGTCACAGCTCACAGCAACCTCAAACTCTTGGGCTTAGGTATCTTTCTTGCCTCAGCCTCCCAGTACCTGGGATGAGAGGCACCTGCCACAATGCCTGGCTGTTTTCTTTTTTGTTGTTGTTATTGCTGTCATTGTTGTTTAGCAGGCCCTGGCTGGGTTTGAACCCACAGCCACTGCTGCATGTAGCTGGCGCCCTAACCACTGAGCTATGGGCACAAAACCAAGAAAACTGTACCATAGAACATAAATGGCTTGGGAATTACTGTTCTTTATAAGTGATTCTTAATTGGATACTGCATCAGAATCATTTGGAGATCTTTTTAAAAAAATACATATCTAACACTGTTCTCAGAGTTAGCAAGCCCAGGCTCTTAGGTTAGGTATGGGGGCAGGTACTTTGAAACTAGTCTAACTCTAACATGCACTGTATGTCTCAGGATAGATTTTAATTCTTATAGATCAAAATATTATAATTAATGAGTTGGTAATGTAGAGAATTTCCAACAGTTATCTGAAACCTATAAATATATAGGACTCAGCATAGAAGTGAGATTAAAAAAACTGGGGGCTAATATCCTGGAGTTGTGAAGACATGTAAAAGGAAATGGTGACTTTCTTGGTGCTGAAGAAGGGGTGGAAGAGTGCGCTAGGTGGAGAATCACATAGTAAAGAGATCCAACTGGGAAATATTCTTGGAGAGAAAGTGAGACATGTGCTAGTAGTGCTCAAGAAAATAAACTAAATGAGGAGATAAAAATTAATTTGTTACTTGTTACCCTGTGTTCTTTGAGATCTCAATGTGTGATACCTGTCATATTGTTAATCTTTCCCTTGTTAAATTCTCCTTCTTGGATCTATTATTTTGGTGGTTTTTATGGTACTAGGTGGTTAGTTTGGGATGCTGTCTGTAGAAGGTGATACATAGTTAATTGTTTCTTGGTCAGGAATTAAAACCTACATTAAGTAAATTAACTGTCAAGAGGATTTGATAAGAGAACTGCTTCCTACACTATAACCAGGACAAGTATCAAGCCAGATCCAGGGGTCAGATAAATACCAGACACAGTGTCACACAAGTGGTACAACTGATGTCATGAGGGTACAATAAAGGAGAACAGTATTTTTTCTTTATAGTTCAAGGGTATGACCAGTACAATCAGTTTGGAATAAATTGCTAACATAGATACTGTAGTTATAATCAATTCAGTTTTAAATGTTAATCATACAAGTTTAAAGACTAAAAGGCTAGGCATGGTGGTTCACACCTGTAATCCTAGCACTCTGGGAGGCTGAGGTGGATGGATTGCTTGAGCTCAGGAGTTTGAGACCACCCTAAGCAAAAGCAAGACCCAGTCTCTACTAAAAATAGAAAAACTAGCTGGGTGTTGTGGTGGGCACCTAAAATCCCATCTACCTAGTAGGCTGAGGCAAGAAGATCGCTTGAGCCCAAGAGTTTGAGGTTGCTGTGAGCTATGATGCCACAGCATTCTACCCAGGGTAACAGAATGAGACTGTCTCAAAAATAAACAAATAAATAAAGTACCACAAATTTTATGAGACTTTATTTACAGTTTATAACAAATCAATTTTAAAATATTTTCAAAATAATTACCACATGTAACAATCATATTTTTATTTATCTATTAATAGCTTTTTTTTTTTTTTTTTTTAAGACTGGAGTTTGCTGTTGCCTGGCTGTTCTCAAACTCCTAGTATCAAGAGATCCCCGTGCCTTGGCTATATTGATAATCCCAACTACAGATGTGTGACATTGTGCCCAGCCCAGCTTCAGCAATTTTTAAAATATCATTGAATAAGACAACAATGAAAACAGATGACAGCCTTCAGCTCTTAAAGGATGGGAAATAGTATATACGTGCTACACAAAACCCGACAAAACGAAGGTACCTTTAAACTGCATTTCCCATTCTCGGACACTCTCCATTTGTACTGCGTTCAAATCAGAGAGATCATCATATTCATCTCTAAGTGCATCTTTATCTAGGCAAAATGTTGCCAGTCCTCTGGAGGCATCCCTACCAGCAAATATTCCATATGGTCCCGCTGGAAAAAAAGGAAAGAAAATTATTTAGATTGTCTAACAGTACTTTAGAATGTCTGAAAGGAAAATTAAAAAAACCTCACCATGCTCACATTTGGTACATAGCCTTAATTTCAAAACATGCACAGATACTAGGCAGGATAATGAGAAGAAACTTATTGGAAATCTGCCTTTTGATTTTTGGAAAAAGCTTTTCAATGAAATTTTAAACCCTAAGCTTCAATTACTTCAGATACTCAAAACTTGTATTCAAAACAAAGACTGTGAGGTAGCTAGGGGGAAGAGAAAACTTAAGCAGTTAGATTTAAAAGCCAGTTTGCTTGAGAGGAAATGGTGTTTTACTGATTGCTGTTAATCAACTGTCCCATCTAAAAATAATCGACAGAACATTATGTATTACATAAAGAGTCAGGCGAACCATGAATCTACATTTTAACATTTTTCTTTTTCCTATCTTTTTTTTTTTTTTTTTTGAGACAGAGTTTCACTGTTATCTCAGGCTAGAGTGCCATGGCATTAGCCTAGTTCACATCAACCTCAAACTCCTGGGTTCAAGTGATCCTCCTGCTTAAGACTCCCAAATAGGTAGCTCACTGGGTAGGGCGCCAGCCACATACACCCAGGCTGGCAGGTTCGAACACGGCCTGGGCCAGCTGAACAACAATGACAATTGCAATAACAACAAAAAAACAGCTGTGCGTTGTGGCGGGCGCCTGTAGTCCCAGCTACTTGGGAGGCTGAGGCAAGAGAATCGCTTAAGCCCAAGAGTTGGAGGATGCTGTGAGCTGTGACGCCACAGCACAATACTCAGAGAGACAACTTGAGACTGTCTCAACAAAAAAAAAAAAAAAAAATACTCCCAAATAGCTCAGACCTCAGGCACTCACGGTGACATGCCTGGCTAATTATTCTATTTTTAGTAGCAACTGGGTTTTCCTCTTGCTCAGGCTGGTCTTAAACTCAAAATCAAGGGATCCTCCCGCCTGAATGTCCCAAGTAGCTGGGACTATAGGTGCATGCCACCACAGCTGGTTAATTTTCTGTATTTTGTGGGCAGGGGAGGTGGGGGAAGTGCCTCACTATGTTGTTGCTCAGGTTGGTCTTGAACTCCTGACCTCAAGCAATCCTCCCTCCTAAGACTCACAAAGTGCTACAAGTGTAGGCATGAACCACTACACCCACCCAGGAATGAAGTATTTTTATTTTTTTAAGATAAGAGTCTCACTCAGTCTCTTGGGCTAGAGTGCCAAGGCATCAGCCGAGCTCACAGCAACCTCAAACTCCTGGCTTTTTTTTTTTTTTTTGAGACAAAGTCTCACTGTTGCCCTGGGTAGAGTGCTGTGGTGTCATAGCTCACAGCAACCTCAAACTCATGGGCTTGAGTATCCATCCTCTTGCCTCAGCCTCCTGAGTAGCTGGGACTATTATAGGCACCTGCCACAAAGCCTGGCTATTTTTTTTTTTTTTTTAGACAGAACCTCAAGCTGTCACTCTGGATAGAGTGCTGTGGCATCATAGCTCACAGCAACCTCCAATTCCTGGGCTCAAGTGAGTCTCTTGCCTCCACCTCCCAAGTAGCTGGGACTACAGGCGCCTACCACAACACCCGGCCATTTTTTGGTTGCAGCCATCAATGTTGTTTGGCGGGCCCGGGCTGGATTCGAACCTGCCAGCCTGGCTATTTTTAATAGAGACAGATCTGTTCTTGCTTAGGCTGGTTGTGAACTTCTGATCTCAAGCAATCCACCTTCCTCAGCCTCCCAGAGGGCTAGGATTATAAATGTGAACCACACACAATACCTGGCCAACCCCAAACTCCTGGGTTTAAGCAATCCTCCTGCCTAAGCTTCTGAAGTACAAGGGACTATAGGAGCCCACCATAAAGTTCAGCTAATTTTTCTACTTTTGTAGAGATGGGGGTCTCACTCTTGCTTAGGCTGGTCCTAAACTCAGGAGCTCAAGGGATCCTCCTGCCTCAGTCTCCCAGAGGGCTAGGATTATAGGTGTGAGACACCACGCCTGGCTAATAAAGTATTTTCTAATGAGGAGCAAGTAGAAAAAACTATTAATTCCTTTATTTGTATTTAACCTTTTTTTTTTTGCTTGGCATCAGCAATTCAGGAACTTTTTTTTTTTTAAGAAACAGTTTCTTGCTCTGTTACCCAGGCTGGACTGCAGTGGCCCAATCATAGGTCAAGTAGCCTTGAACTCCTGGGCTCAACCCATCTACTGCTTTAGCCTCTTTCAGCCTTCTGAGACTAAAGGCTCTTTCTAGAAGCCTTGTCTAGGAAATTCAAAGTTATATGTACCTTTTCAGAGTAAAAATCAAAGTTTTACTTAGACATAAATCTAAGTATTTATGAATATTAATTTGAATGACTAACAGCATTATTCCATAAAGTTCACTGGATATAAGAAAGTCATTCTCTGAGAAGTTTACTTCAGGGAACTAGAAATGGCATTAGCATTATTAGGTACCCATACATTAAAATAAAAGTAATACAGTGGAGCCCGTAGCTCAGTGGGTAGGGCGCTGGCCATGTACACCAAGGCAGGAAGGTTGGAACCTAGCCTAGGCCTGCTGAACAACAATGACAACTGCAACAACAACAACAACAAATAGCCTGTGTTGTGGTGGGTGCCTGTGGTCCCAGCTACTTGGGAAGCTGAGGCAAGAGAATTGCTTAAGCCCAAGAGTTGGAGGTTGCTGTGAGCTGTGACACCATGGCAGTCTACCAAGGGTGACAATGTGAGACTCTGTCTCAAAAAAAAAGTAATACTTCAAGTACTTTTATTTATTTTGCTTTTCTCATTCTTATTGCATTTTCCATATTGTTACTTGGTATTAGGTATTAGGTTACTTGGTATTATCGTTGAATGGTTATATATTTTCTCACCAAAGGGATGTATTTATATGTAGTCATTCTTCTATTAGTATAAATTTACGCTACCATTTACACTTTCTAGTGTGTCTTCTATATTAGAAAATGGGACATTATTTACCATTGGTCAAGAGCTGTAACTTTCAAATTTTCCCCATTATTGCAAATGACATTTAAAAGGGTTATATTAAGCATTTAGAAAAAGAAATTCAATATTGTTTCTATTTACAGAGTAAAATCCAAAGTTCATTATATTGGAGTTAATTATTTTGTGGAAAATGTTATTATAAAATTAAACAAGAATGGCATGTAAGGAAAAGAAAACAGCCTACCCTAAAGCAGTATGCCTTTGTGCGTGAGCACATGAGTATGAAGAACTCTATGCTTTGTAGTAATGGGAGAAGATACACAGGGACGCAGATACATGTGTAAATATACAGAAAGAAAGAATGAGATAAGGAACTACTGTGATTTTTTTGTTCCTTGAGAAACAATGATTATATATATATAACATTACATAATGCCTCTTAAAGATGACTGAACCAATGAACATAAACTTTAAAAGAGTTAACAAGTGAAACACACAAAAGCTGATCAGGGCTGTAACAACCCACAAACAGAAACTGATAGTTTCCGCTTTTTAAAGAATTTTCTAGCAACCTAACTTTCCTTTTTCAGAATTTCCCAAAGCAGAAGGGACAGATGCCTTCCCCACTTGGCAGATAAAAAACAGGAGCAGTGGCATTCAGTGACTTGCCTAAAATTACTGACAGAACTGGGAGTACTATTTTCACTTTTCTAACTATTTCAAACAGTACACCTAGAGAAAATACACAGAAGACTCAAAACCCCAAAGAAGGAATAACAACTCTGTAAAGTGGCAGATTTCACTATTTCCAAAATTTCAGGGTAATGGAAATTTTAGAATAGTGATTAAATCAAAATTGAAGAGATTAACAAAAAAGCTGCATACATCGACAGGTTTTCCTAGGATTCTATTACAGTATTTACCTCCATGGGCTGCAAAAATTAATCTACTTCAGGCACTTCAGAGAATAACTACTGGTGTCCAACCTGTGGCCCATGGGCCACATGCTGATTTTGTGAGGACTTTTTTTGCTCATCTGTGGTGTTAGATATTAGGAAAAGTATGCATGGACCTTTTTTTCCTAATTAGCTTTCAGCTTTTGTTAGTGTTTGTATATTTAATGTGTGGCCCACCCAAGACAACTCTTATTCTTCTAATGTGCAGCAGAGAGAACAAAAACACTGGACAGTCTTACTGCCATAAAACACATTTAAATGATAAAAATGAGACAAGATGATCATTATTAAAACAGCAATCAGGGCAGTGCCTGTGGCTCATAGGGGTAGGGCGCCGGCCCCATACACTGGAGGTGGTGGGTTCAAACCCAGCCCCAGCCAAACAAACAAACAAACAAAACAACTGCAAACAAACAAAAAAACAAACAACCCCCCCCCCAGCAATTAGAAACCCTCTACCTTTGAATATATTAATATATGCTAGTATGTTCTCTAGTAAATTTCTCTGCCAAGTTCCTTAAGGAAGACTCAACATTGAATGAATATAAAAACCAAACAAACTTCATAAAACATGCTCTTTTCCAGGGGAGGGGGGTATAGAGGTTAAATGGCCAACAGAAAACGTGAACTTGAGTCCAAGACAAATTCTAGACAAATGATGTTTTGTTAACTCTTGAATAGAAAAGAATAATTCAGTGATTAACACATTCCAACAATTCCTAAACTATATTAAGCAGTCTTCCCCACCTGTTTAGAATTTCCCTTAGAAAGCATTTAACTTTAGAAAAGGTCTTTTTGGTTAACAGTTTTCTTTTCTCTTTCCTGTAAACTATTTAAGAACATAACATCAAGAACTAGAGATGGAATGAGACAGACTACTCTGAGAACAGAGGATCTGAGATCTAATAAAAGGACATTTCTTTGTATTCATAATACATCCAGAAGTATATGCGAGAAGTAAGCAATACCTCCCCATTCCAGCACCCCCTTCCATAACAAACCTAAATGTTATCTATTCTATTATTTTGATAACTATACTTGATTATCCTTAATACTAAACAATAGGGAGATAACCAAAGCAAGCAAATTTGAAATGGTATTAAGTCTTTAGGTATAATATAATTTACCAAAAAACCAAAGGCTAGCTTACAAACTAATCTGTTCTTTTTTATTATTGAGGCCTTGATTTCAAACAGTAGTTCAAAAACAACTAAAAGAATTAAATTCTGTTGCTTTATCAAAGATTAAAATATAATGCTAATATAAAAGGATACACAATTTCAACAAAATTCTTGTTACAAAAATGAACAGCATTATTCAGCCAAAGCAGATGCTCTTAAGTGTACATATATATCAAATATTTTAGGGCATAATTTTAAAGATATTGTTAAACATACAGCAACATAACATCATACAAATTAGAAGTCAGATTTTACTATTTGTTTTTAAAGTCAACCCAACTTGTGGTTAAGATTTTTTTTTTTAAGTTCAAAAATAAATGAACCTATTAGTTAACCATACATATCCTAAAACTGCATACTTTAATACAATCAGGTCGAATGAAGTAATATATTCTTGAAAAGGCAGTAACATATGTGCCTTGTAAAATAATATTTAGGAACAATTTAATGAACAGAAAATTCCAGGAGGAAGTAAATAAAATATGTAATAATGATACTTTTGTGATTATTGGGAAATGGAAACCATAGAAGTACTATAGAATAAACTATACGTTTTATTTAGCAATCATAGAAGAAAAGATAAATTTGAATACATACATCCAAAAATTTCTATGTGGCTTAAAAAAAAGCAACATAAATAAGTACAAGACAGGAAAAAATATTTGCAGCAAAAGCTAAAATCTATAAGATCAACATATATATGTGTATATATGTGTGTGTATATATACATATTTTTTTTTAGAGACAGAGTCTCTCATTATCACCCTTGGTAGAGTGCTGTTGCGGCACAGCTCACAGCAACCTCCAATTCCTGGGCTTAGGCGATTCTCTTGCCTCAGCCTCCCTAGTAGCTGGGACTACAGGTGCCCACCACAACGCCCAGCTATTTTTTTTTTTTGTTGCAGTTTGGCAGGGGCTGGGTTTGAACACGCTACCCTCGGTATATGGGGCCAGCATCCTACCCAATGAGCCACAGGCGCCGCACAATATATATATATATGTGTGTGTATATATATATATATATATATATATTTTTTTTTTTTTTTTATAGAGACAGAATCTCACTTTGTCACCCACGGTAGAGTGCTGTGGAATCACACCTCACAGCAACCTCCAGCTCCTGGGCTTAGGTGATTCTCTTGCCTCAGCCTCCTGAGTAGTTGGGACTACAGGCGCCTACCACAACGCCCGGCTATTTTTTGATGCAGTTTGGCCGGGGCCGGGTTTGAACCTACCACCCTCGGTATATGGGGCTGGCGCCCTATTCACTGAGCCAC
>CAUYRH010068185.1:0-24602 GCA_963574655.1 Perodicticus potto
CCAAGGGATGGCCAGGCGTTGTTGTGGTGGGCGCCTGTGGTCCCAGCTACTTGGGAGGCAGAGGCAGGAGACTTGCTTGAGCCCAGGAATTGGAGGTTGCTATGAGCTGTGATGCCACAGCACTCTATCCAGGGTGACAGCCTGAGGCTCTGTCTCAAAAAAAAAAAAAAAAAAGAATTTTACTGGAATTGGGAAGAAAGTTGGCAATAATAGTCTAAAGACCACAAACCAGGCTTCATTTTGGCAATTTGTTATCTCTGCCTGTAGCAGCTGACCAAGGTAATATCCTCACTTCCCCCTCCATGAGCAAAAGGGACAGACCTGAAGTCGTTTATAATAATAGCTGTTTATTAAGCACTTATTATGTGCCAAGCACTTCATTAAGGGGCTGGTAATTTAACAACAGCAAAGACGATGTCCACCGCAGACTAGATATTTACTCGGTGTAAAACGAAACAGTAGGACCTAACCGGAGCTGTCTCCATGTGGCAGGGGCACAGACCAACTCTGAGGGTCCAGGTGTATTTTTTAAGTCAGTTCATGACCTGAGCTCTCCCACGTACTTCAGTTTCTTAGCTCTCCCTCTCCCTGGAAGCAGGGATCCCAGCACTCCACAGCAAAGCCACAATTTAGCAAACTAACTTCTCCCAAATCCCCCAAGGAAAAAGAACAGTAAATGAATAAACCCTTCCGACAGAAAAAAGCTGAGCACCTCAGAGATGCAGGATGACATTTCTGGAAATGTTCACTTTCGGCTTAAAAGAAAACTTTCAAAATGATTAGTGAGTTATTTAGAACTCAATATTCCAAAGTTTGAGAAGCTAACATACTGAGGAATTTAATTTAGAGTTCCTTAACACACTCTCTCACGATAAGAGAGCATTCAGTATATAAATGCTATGCAACAGGACTGCCAAATTGCGACACAGAACGGGAGAAATTTGTCATTTTGAAATGCTAAGGAAATTCTTACTAACAGCTTTCTCATCTTGTAAAGCTATTATTTTTTCTGAATGATAATATGATTTATAAGCCTCATCTGAGTTTTATGCTTTTGATGGGAACAGACTCAAAGTAAAATGCATTTTCTCAGAATATAAAATTCTGTGAGGATTTGACCAAATGAGGAATAAAAAGAAACTTTTGCAACCACGCATACCAGAGTCTTGGTCTCTGTAGGTGAATTTTGGTCTTCTTCAGAGTTCTGGGCTCCTATTGACTCTCTTTCTCACTTTGCACACATTCCCTGGGTGACATCAGTCACTCCCAATGCTTCAACTCTTACAGAGGCCCGGTAACTCCCAGCCTCTCACGTCTCACCCAAGTTACAATTCCCTGTGTCTAGCTACCAGCTAGACCGGCCACAATCTCCCTGTAGCCACATGAATCTCAAATTCTCTACATTTCCCCCAGCCTTGTTCCTTCTTCTTGAATCCCAGTATTGGAATGAAACGAGTAAAATACAGTTCTAGCTCTTACGAAACTTGCAATTCAGCAAAGGAGACATAAAAGTAAATAGGCAGTGACAATACAGATTAATAAGTTCTGTGCATGGAGAAGCCCAGAGGCTCTTATAGAGAGGAAACCTGGGTCAAGGAATCAGCCTGAAGGAAGGGGACATCTTTGTTGGGTTTGAGTCAAGCAACTAAAAAGTGTGCGTGCGCATGTGGCTTTGCTGTTTAGTGCTGAGGACCCCCAACGAGGGGCAGAAGGACCCCCATGGGTAGTGGGGATGTAGAGCAGGGCTTGGAATGAGTGGTTAGAAGGGCTGGGAAGAGAGAGATGAGGCCCAGCCATAGGGACTAGAGGAAAATAGGACTTTTCTAAGTATCCTACCATTTGACCTCACAGATTCTGAAGCCCGAAGAGCATAATCTAGAGTGTTGGCCAAGCTCAATCTTTTCATGAAACTCTTCACATGACCATGACCTGGCTCTAGGGAAACACGCCAAAGTCTCAGCTCTCTGTGGTTGTTCTGTGGGATGATAGAACGGGTCTCAGGGAAATTAATTTGGGCTTGCATTTCATAATCTCACAGGGCAATTGTACTTTATATACATGATCACCCTGAATCCTTTCGACCACTCTGCATGTAAGGCAGACCATGGACTTCAGAGGTAGATGGAGGATCTTCAAAACCTGGTCAAGTTACTTAACCTCCTGTGTCTCTGTCACCCTTACGAGTGAAAAAAGGTGAAATAGCTATAAACCCTCATCTGAATCCTTCTGAAAACAAGAGAATTTGACAAGTTTGCCAAATCTGACCTGACTGATATTTAGCTATTTATAATTTGTACCTATCCTTTTAGTATGAATAATGTAGCATTTTGCTGTAGAATATTGATGTATTTGATTATAGGGGGATTGATGCGTTATCTCGACTTTCTAACATCTGAAAAAATTCTGAATTTCAAGAATACATCTAGCCTAAGGGTTTTGGATAAGGAATTTGAGGACCTGTCATGTATGTAAAACATACATTATATAAAGTAACGTATATAACACTCCTCTTTAGTACAGTCACTGGCAAATCATAAGGGTTCAGAGATGACAATTATTAAAAAAAGGGAATGAGCTGCCTTAGACTTCATGAAACATCAAGTGGTGAAGGAAATGGAAACATCCTATAGGAAACACACGTTTTCTCTCTTTGGGCCCATAAATTTTTGCAATCATAGTTTTCAAAAATTGGGGAGCAATTACTTTTCAAAGCACGATTATGCCTTTAAATCATAGGGTTTGCCACTGTGCTCCTATTCACAATAGGAGAAGAAAATTCAGAGTATTCATTACAGATGCAAGCAAAGGCTGGTTATGGGTGACTCTGGCCAAGGGAACAGCACAGGCCCTGGCTTGGTAGAGTGGGAAGAGGAGTTTCAGACAAAAAGAATAACCATCCAAAGTCTGGAACCCAGAAAATTTGACAAGAAGTGATGACAAACGAAGCCAGGAGAGTTTAGGGGAAAGATTAGAAACACCCTTGAATACCTGAAGTTTGTATTTGATCCTGTAGATCAGTGGTTTTCAGACTTTTTTAGCCGGAGAACTTTATTGAGATGAAATGTGATTTGCGTAGGAACTCTGTCCACTGCAGCTACACACCAACTTATTTTTACTATGTCCCAAGTGCTCTTTGGAAAGAGCAAATCTGATCATCTGGGTCTTCCAGGCACACTCTTCAAAGAGATTGCATTAAATGTGGAGTGTAATGCCTTCTCCATGCCGGCTGTGGGTAATGTGGCCTTGCCCACCTCCCCAGCTCATCTCATACAAGCTGAGCAGCCCTTCTCCATAATGCTTGGGACCCAGAAGTGTTTTGGATTTGGGATTTTTTTCAGATTTTGGAATATTTGAATATACATAATGAGACATCTTAAGAATGGGACCCAAGTCTAAACATGAAATTCATTTATATTTCATAAACACTTTATCGCCTGAACGTAATTTTCTACAATATTTTTAATAATTTTGTGCATCAAACAAGTTTGTGTACATTGAACCATCAAAAAGCAAGGATATCGCTATTTCAGCCACCGATGTGGACTATCTATAATTGTTTGTCATCACCATCGTTCCTAATTCTGAATTTATATGCTACCAACAAGCATCTTAGCTTGTCACGTGAAGTCAGGTTTGCAATTTCCCACTTCCGCTGTCATGTCAGAGCTCAGAGAGTTTCAGATTTTGGAGTGTTTTAGATTTCAAATTTTTGGATTAGAGATGCTCAACCTATTTTACCTTCCTGGTTCACCATTTGTAGGTCCTGCAATAAGCTCCAATCCCTCTCCACCTGAAGTTTTTTTTTTTTTTTTAGAGACATAAAACATAAAACACTCTGTTGCCCTGGGTTGAGTGCTGTGGCATTATAGCTCACAGCAATCTCAAGCTCTTGAGCTCAAGAGATCCTCTTGCCTCAGTCTCCCGAGTAGCTGGGACTACAGGCACCTTCCCAACACCTGGCTAACTTTTCTTTTTTTAGTAGAGAAGGGATCACTCTTACTCAGGCTGGTCTCTAACTCCTGAGCTCCAGGGATCCTCCCAACTCAGCCTCCCAGAGGGCTAGGATTACAGGCATGAATTACCAGGCCCAGCCCACCTCAAGGATTTTGTAAGTGCTGCCTTCTCCCTCCCACTTGCCTAGTTAACACTTAGCTCTCTCAGATCTCAATCAGCCACCCTTCCTGGAGGGAGTCTTTCCCAGGTTGATCAGGACTCTCTATACAATGCTCGCCTGCCCTCTGCAAACTTCTCCCTTGTAGCACCTGATCACCGTCGTTAGTACAACATTGTTCGATGGGTTTAGGTGTTTGGTGCTGTCCCCTGCTATGCTATACACTTTGAGAGAGGAAAGTGTGGCCCTACCTGTCTTGTTCATGACAGTGTCCCCAGCATCTCCCTCAGAGTCAGCCACTAAGCAGGCCTCCAACAACTATTTGTTGAAAATACACCACTAAATACAATAGGAAGACAAATGGGGGAGGAGGCTTCTTTGCTTGAAATAAGGATGGAGCCTTGTTTGGAGCAGGAATGTGGGGCCTGGATACTTCCCACCTAGCCTACCCCTGGCCTCCCCTAAAGGTCCCAGAGGCACAAGAGTGGGAGATTCTCTGAAAAGCAGAGTGATGAGATGCTCTAACAAAAGGCTTTGTTATTGTCTTTGAGTGAGGAATGAGTGTTATTCTTTCGGCCTGGGGAAATTATTCTGCTTAATGGTCATCAGAATGACTAAATGATCAAAGTAGCTTTGCGTAGGCAGGAAGCATAGTTCATTCGTTTATTTCAACATCTCATCTCTCTTGGGTAGGGAAAGACTGTAAAAGCCATCTGTAGACTGGTCTGAATTGCATTATTTTGTGTATGACTGGATGTCAAGTAGATGTTTCTTTGGAAAGTCATTCTGGCCTAGACCCAAACCATCAAGAAAGTCGCCACTGTACTCCATGGATCCATCACACATGGGCTCATTCCTGGGTTATACAGCACAGATTGTGTGACTGTAACACTTGTTCAGTGTGGTCAGCTGCAACAGAGTCAAGGGGATCCCCTTATCTGTTAAATAAGGCAAATTGAAGTGCAAATTACATTTTGACTGAGTAGCACTGCTAAAGAAAATCAATAGAAGTGGCCCAAGGTCCACCAGCATTGTCTCATTTTAAGTGTTACTGACTTTCAAATTCCTGGAACACTGGTTTCAGGATTCAATTTCAAGTCCGGCTGAAAATAAACAACAGAGTGGGTAAAGGGGGAGTAGCATCTCTCTACCATCATAGATTAAAGAGAAAATATGTGCTGGCCAAAAGTAAGTCATTTTTCAACCTCAAAATTATTCTTTCCAAATTCTAAGATCCTGTGTTTGACAAGTTTAAGAGAGAGATGTAACAGCTGAAGTCGTCTTTGTTCAGAATGTAAGAGACAGTTTTGTCTAGACTTTCAGGAAAGTTAGGGAATGACATTTTCAGAGCAAATCAAAATATATTTTTAAATTCCTTTTTCTCCCTCCAGGAAGAAGATTTGACATGCTTCTATGATTTGAATTTGCTTGTTCTATAAATGGCCTCAACAGTTTAATATGAAAAGTAGAGTAAAATGAGCCATTGAGAAAAGTTATTAAAATACTGTTAGTTTACTTTCTTACCTTAATGATAATATTACCACCAATAACAACCCAATAATTAATTTTGAGTGGTTTCTAGGTAAGCGCTAAGCTCTTCACATCCATTTTCTGACTTAGTTCTCACAGCACCCACATCAGGTATAATAACAATACCCCAGTTGTCTGATGGAGAAACTGAGGCACAGAGAGGCGGGTGACTCACCCAAAGCCACACGGCTGCAGGTGGCTATTGGTGGTCAGGCCAGGCAAGGACCTAAACCTGCCCTCCTTCTGTCCTCACACTCTGCTTGTGTCTTCTTTCTCCACAGGGCCAGCATTGTACAAAAACGCATTATTTATTTTCAAGACGAGGGCTCTCTGACCAGGAAACTCTGTGAACAAGGTAAGACGGTGTGGGTGGAGGGGCCGATGATGGACGGCAGCTCGTTCAGAACGAGAATCCTGCTGCAGGAATTAAGACAACGGGGCTTTCTGAGTTCCTCTGGGTTCTGCTTTCTTGCCTAGCTCCGATTTTTAATCTCGCTGTGTGCTGTGGATAATTGGATCCACCTTAAGCTCTAATTACTCAGCTTGATTCCCTAGGTAGGCGATAATGTGTTATTGGTGCCGTCTTCTTATTTTTGTGAAACAGTGATTATTCTGAAGAGGTTCCTTGGAATAATTCACAGGACTTAATTAAGGAATGCACAATTGCATACCTTTAAAGCCTATCATGGTTCTCTGGAAAAATCGCTAGCGGGAAGTTGTGTGACACCTTCTCTAGGGAAGACCAGCAGGGGACAGAAATGCTAAGGAGACATTGACCTTTGACCTCGCCATATCTAAGGATCTCACCCTTAGATTTCCAAGCTCTTCCCCCTGCTCTTCTGAAGTTGAAGGCGGTCTAACAAAGCTCATGGAGATCTACTAGAGTAGAACAGTTAGAGCAGGTGCCTGCTTCGGTCGGGCCCAGATTTGAAGCTGCCTCTGTTCTTTCTAGCCATGGGACTTAAATATGTACAATAGTACAGTGCCTCCTTGGCACACAGTGAATGCTATCTGTGTAAGCACCAGCTTTCGTAATCTATATCCAAAAGTTTGTCCATTAATCTACTGAAAAAAAAAATTAAGACCTTAAACATCTGAATGTGTTTAGAAGTCATTAGATAGCTAAATAAAAATAGAAAATGTTCTATTAATATAATTATACAGCTTAAGTATATCATTTCTATTTATGTTAGCAGAACTTTTATTTGCATTTAGAGCAATTAGTCTTATGAGAAGAAATAATACTCTCTAACCATAGAGAATTATAAGCTATTAAGAAGAAAGGCTGATAAAGGTCTTCTAGCAAAATAATAATAACAAAGAATATTTTTTGAGTGTTTTCTACATGCCAAGCACTGTTCTAAGCACTTCCCATGCATTAATCATGTGATCTCCATGACAACCCTACATGGCAAGGATTATTATATTATCTTTATTTTATAGATGAGGAACCTGAGACACAATTCAAGTAGATCTCTCAGCAACATACAGCTAGTAGTAGAGGGCAGAGTTTCCAGCTAGGAGCCAGTGCCCTTAACCAATGCCTTTCCATCAAATTGATTGTCTCCTAATTCAGTAGCTTGCATCATTGCCTTTGACAGATCAATGCATTGTCCTCCTGTAGATGAACTTGAGCAGAAACTAGGTTCTCTGTGGAAACAGCAAAGGAGAGAGAGTTGGATGTCCTGCATTAGAGTCTTACCTCCCGTAGGAGCTGGACAGCTGAACCTGCCAGTCACAGCCTTGGCCAGCTGTGGGCACCACCACACATGGCTTTGGGACTTTTCTCTCCTAAGTCCAATTGCTTGCAATTTCACCCAGGCTTTCTGCAAGCAGGGTTCATCTCAAGTGACGAAGCTCTTGGTTCCTCACTGACAATCCCATTCCTGCCTTAATTCCACGAGATGACATCTAGGTGCCTCGGGTTGGTGTTATGAGTGCTCTAGACCCCACATTTACATGCCCCCTCTTGGTCTGTCCTCACACATGGCTAATCACAACTGCTGTGGTGTGGTTTGACTGTCAGAGGACTGGCTCAATTCCAGAATTTAAGGGTTCTTAGGAGACACTCCACTGATACCTCATGCACTAACAGCAGTCCGTAACTAAAATGCACTTCCCCAATGCCTCAATCCTGATGTTAAGTGAAGCCTTGTCTAAGCTAAAGATATGCTACAATTCTGTAGGTACATCAATAAAGGGGCATGACAAATCTCTACTTGTGAGACAAAGATTCTATCAAAGTGATTTATCAGGCTTCTCTTTACAAAGACCACTTGCCAATGGCAACTTGGCAGGCAAAAAAAGACCTGGCCTGTAGGATCATTGTAGATTATCCCTAGAGACAAAAGACCTAGGAGGAATTCCATCAGTTACCAAAGTGGATTTGTTAAGAAAGTGTTTAAAATGTAAACAAAGTACAAAGGGATTTTTTAAATGTGTACATATGCTCAATTGTATCTCTAGTCCTTCCATTAAGCTCTCCTCATCCTTTGTTTCCTTGTTGAGGCAAATTAAATCTGTCAAGGAAGGGGAGAGAAAAACTTGTATCTATATTTTTCTCCAATTAAAGCCATTAATCCACAGGGGAAAAATTAAGGGCTGCACAGATAAAAAGCAATAACGATCATTATGTTTTAAAAAGCAGCATAAACATTATGTTACCTACAATGAAAAACAGGGAAACAAAACATTCCAAAGGTGACCTATAATACACATGTACATACACATACCTTAATATCATGTCACCAATAATTAAAGGCAAGGGACAAATAGAAGGGAAATTGAAGAAAAAAAGAGAGGAAAATCTGAACAGAGAAGGGATAATGAGAAGAGGCAGAAAAAGGGAAGCGGGACAAAGAATACAGGAATAGAGCTGGAAAGGAAGCCAGTGGGCTCAGAGCAGACGTGGGAAGAAAGGACAGTTTAGGAGACGCTCCAGAGCCTAAACTTCCCTAGGTTTGGCTGGCCCTGCTGTGGTGGGAAGGGGAGTTAGTGGACGCTTGTCATCATTGTCCTTTGAAAGCCTGATTCATTTTCAATAGGCTTTTCCTCAGTAGGAAACAGAATGTCTGTTTTTATTTTCAAACGTGGACACTTATTGGTTAAGTGGAAGCTTATTTTCCTTTGGAAATCCGAAAGGTTTATTATAAGTGCATTCCTCTGAATCCTTGGAAATATTTTAAGTTTACCGCGTATATCCGCAAGCCCTTTTGACAAGATACAGCTACCAACAGACCTTCTTTTGGTTCTTGGAGAGATTATTTCTGCTTCATTTAACAGCCCCTGATAGTTAACAATTGAAACCCCAGCATGTATCTCTTAGCTCTGAATCCCTTTTTTCAAAACTAATTTAGAGTTTTAAACAATATAGTTGATCATAATGGGAATATAAAAGGCGAATTCTTCAGAGGTTACTGACTTATGCTACCTTTCCTGAAATACAAGGGCTTTCCAGAAAGTATCCAACCATGTACTATGAAAAATAGAGACTGTGTGGCCGGACAGCCTACATATATTATTCAGGGCGGCTTTTCTTTTGCAGGACTCAGATCTGCGCTTATGCACATACACCACAGGGAGCTTGCTCCTAGGCACAGACTCTGCTTTGACCTCTTCCAAGTATACAAAAAGTAGTCAAGGGCGGTGCCCATAGCTCAGTGGATAGGGCACCGGCCACATACACCAAGGCTGGAAGGTTTGAACCCAGCCTGAACCAGCTAGAAAAACAATGACAACTGCGACAACAACAACAAAAAATAGCCGGGCATTGTGGCAGGCACCTGTAGTCCCAGCTACTTGGGAGGCTGAGGCAAGAGAATGGCTTAAGCCCAAGAGTTTGAGGTTGCTGTGAGCTGTGACGCCACAGCACTTTACCCAGGGAGACAGCTTGAGATTCTGTCTCAAAAAAAAAAGTAGTCAAAGGATTTTTGGTGGTCACAACCCCATCCATTGGTGCTGTTTACAAATCCTGGAACTTTGTAGGAAGGCAGTTTTTTAAATGTATCATTCTTTGTTTGGAAAAAGCAAAACAGAGAACAAACAAAGACATTTCCTCTCATTTGGCATTGACACAGACCTACCCAGAAGTCTTTCCTGAAGTGCCATCGTGCTCTGGACTCGAAAAGACCTGAGCTCCAGTTTTGCTCGCACTAGTCACTAACCCTGAGAGCTTGAGATGGTTGCCTAACCTGCCTCAGTTGATTGATCTGTAAAATGGGGGTTAACCAAAGTCCATAACTCCTAGGATTGTCAGGATTAAACGAGGCATTATAAGGAAAAGGATCACACACACAAGGACTCCAGACGTTGTGGTTATTACAACAATGCCGCACCCTTGTGTCTCCATCCCGGAAGGCAGAATTCACTTCTATTGCTGACTTTGCATATCCAAGCCAAATGAACCCAGTAAAGGAAGTCTTGTATGATGCTCTTCCTGATGCTCAGAACAATTTTTATACTCTTCATATAATATTTAAGAATAAATGTCCAACTTGCAAAAAAAAAAAAAAAAGAAAAGAACGTTTATGCTAATTCCACTAGGCAAACGGAAGATAAGCAATTGAAGTAAGTTGCATCTGTATCCTTGTTTTCATCTTGCAGGAAGCAGAAGAGACTAAAAGCAACAATGTGCAGTTAGGGATGTGGGTTTGACAATCGGAAAGTCTGAATTTATTCGTGTAATCTCTCCTTCCCTACTTATCAGCTATGCACAGCTAAAAATGGGGGCCAAGAGGGAATCTTAAGATATTCCTGGCACTTCTATACCCAGAAGTACAGTAAACCTGAACTTAGGAACATATTTTCGCCCCCACCCCTCCCAGTTAAGTCTCTGAAAGTGTGATAAGAAGTGATGTGATTATATATGCATGTCTTTTTTTTTTTTTTTTTATTTCACCCATACTTTACATCTGTCTTCTTGTTCTCACTGCTCTGCTTCAAAGCTGCTCCTTCTGGTCCTGGCATTTTGGTTCCAGAGCATTTTTCTTAAAGAAAACACACATGTGTATTCCTCTTAAAATGTGGTAGTGAAACCTTCCTGTAAGAGTTGGGGAAGGACACAGGGGTCCAGAAAGGATGATTGAGTGAATTTTACCCAAGGTTTCCCAACGTAGCCCCCATCTGAAATATTCTGCCCTGTTGGTCCCATAGAACTCCTCAATTATTAGAGCAAAATCTCTGAATCTTTTTTTGTTAATTCGTGAAATATTATTACCATAATTAGAGGTTTATAAAATCCTTTCTAGCCTAAATACCTGGCTAACTGCCCACACAGGCCTGGGAACCATCTGAGTACTCAATGAAAACTGCGAGTGCTTTTCCTAGGGGTTAAACCACCAGGGCGCTGCCTTACACACGACTGATGTTTGCTGTCTCACTTGGTGACTTTCCTTTTTCAGATTCCACCTTTGAAGGAGCAACTGACAAGCCGATCTTAGACTGCTGTGCCTGTGGAACCGCCAAATACAGACTCACATTTTATGGGAATTGGTCTGAGAAGACGCACCCCAAGGATTACCCTCGTGAGTAAAGAGGCTAGTTTGTGGGCTGGAAGGAAGCACATCGCAGAAGTCCTGTCTGGGTGTGGGACCCCTTGGTGGTAGTGGGTCTGGTCTGTTCACGGCTATCCACTGATTCAGCAATTGTACGTTTGAAGTACATCGTAAATTCATTGAGATGGGCAGACCTGACAGGGCTGTGATTTAGCCTCATTGCGTAGCGTTGTTCTAAGTGTTTTCTTACCTGTCTTTTAAAACGATTATCTTCAGGTCAGACTTGTGGTAATCTCACTCCTCCTAAAACAGCCCTTTTAACTATACAACAGGCCTATTTGTACTAGAAATATCTGGCAAAAGGGATGTGCTTTTGACTCCACTGATCAAGCTCAACAATAGCCAACCATAGCAGGTGCTGATAATCAATCAGTATGCTGTTCCCTACTGAGTCTGGATGCCACCTTAGAATCCCTCATGACGTGGTGCTCCAGACAGTTTATACCAACGCATGAGAATTTTCAGGAGATGCCAAACTTGTTACTTTGAAGTAGATCTTTAATCATGACCCTACTACCTCCCTTTGATCATAGAATTGCCTTCACAAATGCCTAATATGTGCCAGGCAATGTGCTGAGCCCTGGAGATACAATAGTGAACAAAAAAAGATGTAGCCCACATTCTCATGCCACTCGGGGTGAGCGACTGATCGAATCATTACCCAAAATGATAAGAAAATTACAGCTATAAAGAGTGGACTTGACGTGTACCAGGCATTTTTACCTACGTTATTATCATTTAATTCTCAAAATAACTTGTTTTTGTGGATGAGTGCAGGAGGAATCAGGGAGATGCCACAATTCAACCACATTCAAATGTAAGTAATGGATGCAAGATTCAAAAAAGGGTCTGTAAGGCTCCCTGTCCATTAGTTTGGATTCCAGTGTTGCCCATTCTTCTCTGACTGTGGGTGGCAGGATGTCCGTGTGTGGCACTGCGTGTGTTTATTCTGTTCATTGTCAGTTTTGTCCTTGTGCATGTCACTTCGGAGTTACCCCAGCTGGAAAAGAACAATAGGAATGGTAGAAAGAGATTAAAGAGAAGGATTTGGGTCAGGCCCCAAAGGCAAGGGGAGAGAAGGGTATACGGTCGGGACTTTAGAAGACTCAGTCCAGACCAGAACCTCCGTGATCCCCAGACAGCCCACCCAGAGGGAACGCCAACATTTGTTGGCAGATCAAGAGCTCTATTGTTTAATTTTACCCACATGCAATCAAGGCTTGGGATCGTCGCCGCCTCTTACTAATTCATTCTTCTGACTCTGGGATGCAGCCTGATCTGCTTCAGCTGGTGTGGGAGACCTGCATGAACAAACACGGACTCTCTGCCTAGTGGGGGGGAAACCACTTGGAACAAGGATGGTGGAAAAAAATTCCTCCAGCACTTCCCATCCGCTAACTAGAGGGAATAAAATGTTAGGAGCTCATTACTCATCCTCTGTGATCCTAAGGAGCTTCTTGCCCTTTTCTGCTCTGCTGCTGTCATTTCCCAGAACTGGGGAGAAGCGGGGAGGAGGGAGAATGTACAGAAACCATTGTTTTTGTGTCCTTGGGCCAAACAAGCACAGATCTATACAGAAGTTCTGTGGAGTTGTTGGGAGGTGCTTAAAAAATATAGCAGAGGTGTGCTCCAGATCTTCCAGGACTGTTTCATTGTCAGATATTATGTTACAGTGTCTGTCAGCTTGTGTCCTGATTTTTGGTTGGAACAATTTGGTCACTTAAGTCCAAAATAACATTTATCACATCTTACTGCAATTGTTTCTTCAGGAGTCTTTCTTCCCCTGCCAGACGGAGAAGTCCTCCAGGATAAAAAGCATGACATGCTCCTCTTTGATTGCTAGTGCCTGGAAGTGCCTGGTGCCTTCCCAAATGCTATGTGTTTGCTGAACTCAACAGTGGCATTCGCTCTGACCTGGGAGGCAGAGGACTCGCCTGTGCCTGGGCACGACAGCCAGTTCTGAGCAGGAGTACAAGCCAGACCTTGTGTGGAGGGAAAAGGGGAAACTAGTACACTCAGGGGACTGGAGCCATCTGCAGGGGTACAGAGAAGGTCTAATCAAGGCCTTGAAAATTCATTGTTCTCACAAGCGATTTCTATCCCTCGTAGGTGATAGATGAGTTTCCATTTACTGCAGCTGGGATGATTCTGTCTTACCAACCCTTATCATCAAGCCCAGAGAAACTTCCTTACAAAAATGCAAACTGACAAATACCAAGTCCCCTACTCTTTGTTAGTCATCCAAAACACCAGTTTTTCCACAGCATCTTAGGACAGTGGTCCTCAAGCCTTTTAATCTCAGGACCCCTTATGCATACTTTTGTTTATATGGATTATATCTATCAGTGTCCACTATATCAGAAATGAAAGCTGGGAACTTTTATAATATTATTTATTAATTTTTAAAAGAAGCATAGTAGAGCTGGGCGCAGTGGCTCCCGCCTGTAATCCTACCACTCTGGGAGGCCGAGGTGGGTGGATTGCCTGAGCTCACAGGTTTGAAACTAGCGTGAGCCAGAGGGAGACCCCATCTCTAAAAAATAGCCAGGCATTGTAGTGGGCACCTGTAGTCCCAGCTACTTGGGAGGTTGAAGCAACAGAATCACTTGAGCCCAAGAGTTTGAGGTTACCCTGAGCTATGACACCACAGCACTCTCCCAAGGGCGATAAAGTGAGACTCTGTCGCAAAAAAAAAAAAAAAAAAAAACAGAAGCATAGTAAATTGAAAATGAACTCATTATAGGTTAACATAATTAAAAAATCATTTTATGAAATTAATTATATTGTCCAAAACAAAAGACGTTTAGTGAAGAGTGTGTCATCATTTTATGTATTTGCATACCTTTTTCCTGTCTGGCTCAATAGAAGACAGCTGGATTCTCATTCACCTTTGTTCCTGTTGTGCAGTCTATTTTTGGTGGAAGTTTATGAAGAAAATTCTTTCTCATTTGGATATGTAATTGGAAAAGGGAAGCATATTTAAATAACCTTTTTAGATAATTATGGATAATCTTGTATCCTACACCAAAACTCTATGAATGGTAGTTTTTTTAAAGGCTAATTAGGACATGGAATATGAAACTACATCAATGAACTCGTACTCTGTTATATTAAAATCCATTTCTTTACCTTCCACTTGAATGGATCTTTTACAAATCCATAATTTTGTAACATTATACACTGATTATTTGGAAAATACTGGTTTACCAAGTTACGCAGATTATGCAAGTGTTGAGAAAGTTCATTAAACAATATCAAAAGTCAAGTCCATTAATATCACTACCAATCTCATCAGCAAAGTTTTAAGTATTGGAAATCTATCAAGTTCATTGAAATGAATCCAAGTTTTCCAAACTTCTGATTTTTGCATGAAAGCTTGAATTTTATCATTGGCAACAAATACTGGCAGTTGTTTTCTTTAAAGTGGCAGACTCACTTCATTTTTGAGAAAATATATGCCAAATTCCCAAGTTTGAATAACCATACATTGTCTGTCATTTCTTCTTTCAAGTAAAAATGATGTCTTACGAATGTAAAAAGCTGCTAGTCCACCTTGCACCTCAAAGAATCAGATTCAATGCATTTATTCAAGATAATCACAGGACTTCAGTATAAAGCAGAAGCACTTTTGCGTGTTTCCCAAGTAGCCACACAGAATAATAAAAGGATGTGTACTCAGAGGTAGAGATTTAATAAAATTAATCATTTTATTATTTCCTCAAGGACATTCTTTTTTTCTTATTTCAGATGAGAATGAGGGTACAAACCATTAGGTTATGTAATTTACACATGAAAGGTTAAAGTCAGAGTTGTAGCTGTGTCCCACACCATGGAAGTATGCTGTGTATCCATGCCTCGCACCCATAGGATGGGGAGCTACTGAACCCCCTTCCCTCCCCTCTTCTTGAGTTTAATTTTTTTCTCATGTAGGTCTGTGTTTGTTAATCTAGTTTCAAATTGGTGTTGAGTGTTTCTGATGCTTATTGTTCCAATCTTGTGATACTTTACTTAGGAGAACATTCTCCATATCTATGAGGGTTGCTACAAAGGATGCAAAATCTCCTCTCTTTATGGCTGAGTATATACATACCACAGTTTATTAATCCATTCGTGTGTTGATGGGTTCTTGGGTTGTTTTCCCACATCTTTGCAGTTGTGAACTGAGCTGCTATGAACATGTGAGTGCAAATGTCCCTGTGGTAAAACGTCTTTTTTTCATTGGCGTAAATGCCTAGTAATGGGATTGCAGGGTCAAATGGTAGGTCTACTTAAAGTCTCTTTTCTCAGAGACTGTAACTGTTTGAGTCCCACCAACAGAGCATGTGTTCCCTTCTTTCCACACCCATGGCAGCAACTGCTGCCTTGTGACATTGTAATGTGGCCATTCTCACTGGGGTTAGGTGATATCTCAAAGTGGCTTTGATTTGCATTTCTCTGATAATTAGGTATGATGAGCACGTTTTCATGTGTTTATGGTCATTCTTCTGTCCTTGTGAGAAAGGTTTCTTTTTTTTGAGACAGAGTCTCACTTTGTCACTCTTGGTAGAGTGCCATGGCATCATAGCTCAGAGGAACTTCAAAATCTTGGGCTCCAATGATTCTCTTGCCTCAGCCTCCCAAGTAATTGGGACTACAAGTGCCCACCACAATGCCCGCCTATTTTTAGAGACGGAGTCTTGCTCTAGCTCAGGCTGGTCTTGACCTCATGAGCTTAGGCGATCTGCCCGCCTGGGTGAGAAAAGTTTCTATTCATGTCTCTTGTCCAGTTTTTAATGGGGTTGTTTGCTCTTTTCTTATTGATACGTTTGAGTGCTTTGTAGATTCTGGTGATGAGCCCTGCGTTAGCCTATAGCATGCAAATATCTCCTCCCTTTCTGAAGTTTGTCTTTTTGCTTTGTGGATTGTGTCCTTAGCTGTGCAAAACTTTTTAACTTGATCAAGTCCCATTTATTTATTTTTGTTCCTGCTGCAATTGCCAGTGGGGTCTTCTTCATCAATTCTTTTCCTAGGCCAATAAGATCAAGAGTTTTTTCCACACTATCTTCTAGGGTTTTTATGTCTAGGTTTTTCCATGTCTTATATTTAGATTCTTTATTCATCATGAGTTAGTTTTTCTTTTTAAAAATGAATCTTTTTTTTAATTTAAAATCATTTGCTATTTCCTGATGATAGTTTCAGGAAAATTTAATATGAATCTATTAATTTTATATATAAGTTCATAAGTCACACCCACATTATGACCCTCTTAAAAATTCTGAAGGGCCATGAAGGCTGTGTTAACCAGTTTGATGAAAATATTTCAGATTGCATGTGAAACCAGCACATTGTACCCCATGATTGCATTAATGTACACAGCTATGATTTAAGAAAAAAGAAAAAATTCTGAAAGGCATAGCAAAAAGCTGAAAAGGGCTACCTCCTTAGGAGTGTTTATCAATGGACCCATCTTTGCTTTCCAGCTCCTAACAGAAACACCTGACCCAGCACCCACTGAGAAAATCCACCTTTGATTCAGAGATGTTGTTCAACAATGATTATTACAGTTACACACCATTAGCCTACCAGATACATGGTACATGATAAGCTTTAGAAGTTTACAAATAAACCGACAGTAGCCCTCCTGGCTCATAGGCCCAGGAAACACCACTGGTATCATGAAGTCTCTTGAGCAAAAGGACTCCAAAGAGTTGGCAGGTTCCTGGGTAGAGGTAGCCTCAAATACTTCTACCTAGGGACCTTGAGTGTCTTCTAACTTCTCTTACCACTCCAAATCTCAGACTACAGTAGAGGACAGCATTTCTGGCTCTGGTGCAGCCATCACCACGAGTTAATTTTTCTAAGTGGTGAGAGGTGCAGGTCCAGTTTCATTCTCTTACACATGGCTAACCCAGTTCTCCCAGCACTATTTACTAAATACTGAATTTCTATAGTGAATGCTTTTGCTTGCTTTATCAAAGATTAGATGGCTATTTGGGACTGGTTTCAGCTCTGGATTCTCTGTTTCAGAGATCTATGTCTCTATTTTTATGCCAATATTCTGTTGCTTTGATCACTATAGACTTGTGGTATAATATCTGGGATATTCAAAGTGAAATCGACTTTTGTTGTTTATCCTAAACACATGGCAGTGAAGAATACATTAACTACTAATACAGTTTGGGGGCCACTGCCTTTACCCATGCTCAGTGCCAAAGCTATTGTCAATATTGCAAAGGCAAATAATGCCTTAGTATTATTATGAAAATAGCTTTTTGCCTCACAGATCCCTAAAAGGTTTTCAGGGTCCCCAGGGGTCTCTGGACCTCACTTTGAGAGCCTCTGCAATAGGATAAGATTGAAACCCAATGAGTCTGAACTTTAGTTCTCTTTGGGTAACATGTCCCTGGGAATTCACATTGGACAGTCCAGGGAAGATTGGGCAACACGATTGTGCTTTCAGCCGTCCCTTATGGTGGGCCTTAACTGCAAGTAGCTCTTCTCAACCATTATACAAAATGGTTTGTTCCAAACACCATTTCTGGGATTCCCTCCACTGAGTACAGAGCCCTCTACAGTGAGGACACCACACCCCTCTATCTAGGACAGGCTGGATGTGGTGAGATATCGGGGCTGGAGACACGAACAATCTTTGCCAAAGGAGGCAGGAGAATGGCCTTAATGGCCACTGGCATTTATTCTCTATTGTCCTGCCATAAGTCCCTGCTAGCGTGTGAAGTTGGGGAATTCCGTTTAAAGCATTTCCAATTGACTAGTTCTAGAAATTCATTTAAAATTTAGATTTTATACATTTTACCTCCTAGTTTTATAAGTGAAAAAAATCCTGTAACAAAGAAGTTCCAGGCTCAGATCTTATAGCCCGAAAGTATCCAAACCACAATCCAAGTTTTAGATCTCCTGATCCCGTGTTGCCTTCCCCTGGGGACCATCATGAGGCAATCAATCTTCTGTCCTCTGCAGTAAAATTAATGTCTTACACACAAAGCATCTTTTTTATTTTTTGAGACAGTCTCACTATGCTGCCCTCCATAGAGTACTGAAGCATCAGAGCTCGCAGCAACCTCCAACTTTTGGGCTTAAGCAATTCTCTTGCCTCAGCCTGCCAGGTAGCTGGGACTACAGGCACCCACCACAACACCCAGCCATTTTTTGGTTGCGGTTGCCATTGTTGTTTAGCTGGCCTGGGCAAGGTTCGAACCCACCAGCCTCCGTGTATGTGACTGATGCCGTAACTATTGTGCTATGGGCACCGAGCCACACACAAAGCATCTTTTAATAATGCTTTGCTGTAGTAACATAAGCTTAATAGTAGCAAATTCTGTGCCATGCTGTGAATGGAGTTCCTGAAGCCTAAAGCATTAGGAGTACAGCAAGCTCCCTCGGCGTCTGTCCTGGGCATTGTGTCTGTGGCTCCCACTTGCAGTCTAGTAGTAGTTGCTTCACAGGAACAAGATGACCTGGGGTGTCACCATATAAGAGTGTCCTAGGGTTGGAGACATGAACAATCTTTGCCAAGGGATTGGGAGTTGTCTAAGAGATACTTAGTCTCTTTACTTTTGCTCTGAATACAGTTCTTGGGTTTTTGACAAAAGCTTCCACCTGAGAGAGACTCTGTAACCTCCCGTGACAATGTAAGCTGCATAATTTCTCCTATTTTTGTGGTAACATCAGTTTTAATACTATTTAATAAGAATGCATTGGTGAAAAAAACATTTTTTTCTAGGACCCAATCATTTTTTTCATTTGACAACACAAATATTACCTAAAATATAAATTACCGCTAGGAAATATATCTTACATAATCAAAGTTAATCTTACAGTGAAATTCAGCCATCTTTTCCACATGGTCAATTAATTTAAAAATGTGTTAATTATTAAGTCCAAGCATATGGAAATCCACCACACCAGCACGAGGCGACTACTTTTATTTCTTCACATATTCATCCATATACAGTGTTTCTAGATCACATTTGAACACACTGTGTTCTACATTTTGCATTTGATTTTGTTTTCATAGTCATGAATTAATTGTATCTGCGTACTCTGAATAGCTTATCTAACTATTCTTTCATTGACCACTTTGGTGATGTCAGGTTTTTTACTCACATAGAAAGCACTGCAATAGAAACATTTGCAATAGAAACATGCACATAAAGTCTTCCTCCACCCTTGGAATTATTTCCTTGAAATAATATCCCAAGAGAAAAACTTCTGGGTCAAAGGGTGTGATCTTTTCTTTTGGCTTTTGAAATCTCTTGCCAGATTCTTCTCTAAAACATTTGTATTGATTCACCATTTTACTACTAATAAGTAAATATATCTGTCTTCTCTAGTCTCCTTAGCATTCAAATTTAGCCTTTTTTTGAAGGCTGAGTTTTGCCAGTTTAATGGCTATTAGAAAATTAATCTTATCATTTTAAATTGGCATTGGTTTCATTCATAATACCATTGAGTACATTTAGATATTGAGTGTCTCACTGAGTGTTTTTCATGTTCATTTCCTTTGCCTTTAAGGCTACTAGGTATGGGCCTAATCAGTCTGATTTTGCTTGTTATCTCTCCAGGGCCTCGATCATTGTCTGGCACACTGAAAGTTCTGAATAAATATTGTTGAATGAATAGATTAATGAATGAATTGCAAAATGAGTAAGGGAGAGAGTGAAGGGAGATGAGCAATGAAAAGCTACTGAGTAGGTGAGGCCAGAAGAGAGATGGGACCACAGGTGGCTGCTGAGTGGAGAGTCCATGGGTGGGGCCAGGGTGTGGGGGAAGATAGGTCAAGAGGGCTTCGCGGTGATTTAGTGGACAGTGGCATGGCTTGGACTGCAGCAGTGGAAGTAACAGTGGAGAAAATGGCTAGAGTTGACGTACCGTTTAGTGGTAGACTCTGTTGTGGACTGGATGCAGAGGAATGAGAGAATGAAATATCAAGGCTGAAAAGACAGGTTTCTTGCTTAGAAATGGAGGTGCGCTTTCTTTTGAAAATATTCCTCAATATTATTCTTTCTCTTTCCACAAATGACTTTGAAGTCATTTCATCAAGCTCAGTAAAGGATCCTGTCAGAATTTTAGATGAGCTTGCATTCAATTACAAAATTACCTTGGGAAGAGTTGTTAGCTTTATTATGGTTAGCTAGCCTAGTTTTTTCCCATTTATGAATAAAACCAACCATGTATGGGTTTTTATAGCTCAGTGCCTAGAACAGTGATAACATGTGGACCACAGGCCTCCTTTCTCAATCTAACTTCAGAAGCAAATTAAACACTGAAGTAGGGTTCGCCAGAGAAACAGACCAACAGGAGATCAGGTAGGTAGAATGGTAGACAGGTAGATTTAGATATTGAGATTTACTATGAGGAACTGGCTCACATGATTATGGAAGCTGAAAAGTCCCACATTCTACCATCCACTCGCTGGAGACTTGGGAAAGCTGGTGGTGTAGTCTTGGGTCCTAAGGGCTGAGAATAAGGTGTAAACCCTATACCAATGGCAGGAGCAGACCAATGTCTCAGCTCAAGCAGGAAGCAAAGACCTAAAGAAGTTAATTCCTCCTTCCCCTACTTATTTATTCTGCTCAGGTTCTCAATCAAATGGATGATCCATACCAACATTGGGGAGGGCCATCTGCTTTGCTGAGCTCACTGATTCAAGTGCTAATCTCATCTGGGAAACAGCTTCACACATACACCAAGAAATAAAGATTAATCTGGGCACCCTGTGGTACAGGCAAGTTGACACATAAAATTAACCATTTTATTTGGGTGGCGCCTGTGGCTCAGCGAGTAGGGCACTGGCCCCATATACCAAGGGCTGCGGGTTCAAACCCGGCCCCGGCCAAACTGCATCAAAACTTAGCCGGGTGCTGTGATGGGCACCTGTAGTCCCAGCTACCTGGGAGGCTGAGGCAAGAGAATCGCTCAAGCCTAAGAGGTGGAGGTTACTGTGAGCTATGACTCCACAGCACTCTACCAAGGGCAATAGAGTGAGACTCTGTCTCCACAAAAAAAAAAAAAAAAAAAAAAAAAAAATTAACCATTGCAAACATGCAATAAACAAGAATCCCACTGCTTACTTTCATCACTAAGAAATCCCTCCCCAAACTGAGTAATTCTTCCCATCAGAGCCTCCCAGCTGCCAATGCTGAGATGGAGCAGGAGATACTGTTGCCACCAGCACTCTGAGTGTCAAATAGAGTGTGTCACCAGGAAATAGAATTTGGTACCCACCCCATGTGTCATAACACACAGTTTCAGTGAACGAAGGGGAGAAAGAAAGGATTAAATATCCCCTTCCACTTCTCTTCCTTCCATCTCTCTGGAAAGGCTTACAGCAACAATTCACTCTTTTATGGGTGGGAATTGAGGAGGAAAGTCACATCTTCTGGTTAAACGTGGAAGGTTGAACACAACACATTCATCTCTGTTCTTGTCCCATCTGTTTCCTGTGGGACCATGACAGATACTGCCACATTTTCAGAAGTAAAGAATAAGAATAGTTCTTAGACTCTGTACATGTATTACTTTGATAAAATAAAACATAGAGTTAACAAAGATAATTATCAGTTAGGATTTTGTATAGGATCATACATCCCCACATGTAGCCACCTTTTTTGACTTACTCAGAATCACCTCACTCTCTCCTAAACCCACTTAAATGCTTCTTCCTTCTGTTACATGGACCTAAAGACATTCAAGTGGCATGTCTTTTCTCTGGATCTGTGGCTAAACTCAGATGCCAATCTAGTCCCCATTCCTAAATCTTCTAATGCTCTTCTCCCTTCACCAACACTAGGCTCTCATTTCATTCAAAAGATATTCAAGGGAGCCATGTTATAAGCCCCAGCCCCTGAGCTATGGACTGGTACCAGTCTGTGGTCTGTGAGGATCCAGGGACAACTGAGCAAAACCTTATCTGTATTTACCTGCACTCCCCATTGTGGGCATTACTGCCTTAGCTCCACCTGTGTCAGATCCCCCCCACCCTAGGTCCATAGAAAAATTGTCTTCCATGAAATTATCCCTGGTACCAAAAAGTTCAGGGACCACTATCATAAACATACTGTTACATGGTTTTGGAAATTTTGGCTAACAGGCCACCTCCTTTCTTTTTCCCAAGACATAAGGTCTCACTATGTTACTCAGGCTGGTCTTGAGCTCCTGGCCTCAAACAACCTTCCAGCCTTAGCCTCCCAAAGTTCTGGGATTACAGGTGTAAGCCACCACACTCAATTCAAGGCCATCCCTTAATAAATGGGAGTATATTTGTATGGATCATGTTTCTTTTTTTTTTTTTAAATGCATGTATTTTATTATTCTTCATTACATTATTCCCCCACCCTCACCCCTCAGTGGTAAGACAGAATTGATTTACAGAAAAGGATACAGAAAACACTAAAGCTCCTGGTAGAGGGAGAGAATTCAAGTGGGGAGAGAGAAGCTCTCTCCGTTCCTCTCCCGGTCTTCCTTTAGGCCTTTAGCCTCAGGGTATATATAGGTGTATGGGTTCCTTGGCCAGGAAACGAATGAATACAGTCCCTTCCGCCGGGGGGCAAGGCGAATGAGTGGAATTGAGGCCTAGGAAATTCACAAGAAATTGACCTAGGTGTAGGAAATGGGGGTTCCACATTTAGTCCTAAGTGAAAAGTGAAGGAGACACCAAGGCACAGGTGTCTCCTCAGCAGTTGTCCAGCCTTTTTGGCTATTGGAGCCTCTGGTGGGCGTTGGAGGTCCCCCTCCTTGCCTGTCATCCAGCCTGCTGGCTCTTCAGCTGGCTGGATCATGTTTCTTGATTTAGAAAAGTATGGAATTTTTGTGAACACTGAGACTCGAACAAATTTTAATTTTTCTTGAATGATTTTCTTTCCTCTGTGAAAAACTTGCAGTCTTTTTCTTGCATATCCTTTATGAAGTTAAACCTAAGATTATTTTTGGTACTTTTTGTTGTTATGAATGAGATTTTCAGTTTTCATTGTTTTCTGCCATGTTATAATTAGTGCACAAGCATGCTGTTTATCATTATTCACTTTTATTTCACCTGTATGCTTTTTACTAATAGTTTTACCCCATATTTCTTGATTATGTAAGTAATCAAGAATGATTTTCCTGCCAAAAGCAACATGTAAGCCTGTTTTTGTCTTTTTTTTTCCTGATTACTCTTCCATTATTTTTATGGTTTCTCCTTTGCTCAACTACAAGAACCTCCAGTACAAGGTTAAATAACAATGTTTAAAAAAATGGGTGCCTGGCTTTGCTCCTATTTGCATTTAAAAGCCTTTAATAGCTCTTAAGTACAATATTGACTCGGCTTAAGTCTTAAAGTATATTTAATAGATGACTACTTTTAGTTTTTTAAATAGATGTTGGGTTTTGTAAATGAAATTTTGGTACCTATTGATATGAACACATAATTGTTACTATTTAATCCTTTGTGGTGGAGTATTTTAATTACTAGCTTTCAATTTGCTAGACTATTCTTCCATTCTGTGGTGAACCTAACTTAATCATGGTATGTTTTTTCCCTTTAGTACACATGCATGATTATTCTTCTTCTAGTATTATGTACTACTTTCAGAGTACTGTATTAATTTTTTGCATATTTTTTTTAATAATTCTTGCCTTTGCTCCATAGGATGAATATTATATTCTCTATTTGTGGAAGAAGAAATCGAGGGTCAGGAAGTTAGCAATCAGGACCAGCAAATAGAGCAAATCTGTAGTAGAGCCAGGCTTTGAATCCAGGTCCCTCTGGGCCTAGAGTTCCTTCTACCGTGCTTCTTTAAAGTGGTAATCCACTGGTATTGTTTTTAAATTCTTCACATCTACATGCAAGGGTGAGGTAGGTATACATTTTCTGAATTTGAAAATCTACTATTTATCTGACTTTTATCTCAAAACCATGTTAGCTTTGAGGTTGGTAAGTGAGTTGGGTAGTTACTACCTACCCATTTCTATTCCTAACCAATTTTTTAAAGAATCACCCACAAATACTCAGCACTTTTGTCATCCTCACTTCCAGGTTCACCTCTCATTTCTTCCTCAGTTATTGGTATCTTCAGGCTCTTTCTTTTTAGTTAGTTTTAGAATTTTATTGCTTTTCTTTAAAAATCATCCATTTCATTCAGATTGTCATAGTTCTTAGCTTATGCAGTATAACTAATAAAATCATTCTTCTTTATATTTTGATTAAATTTACTTGTTGCCTTTTCTTTTTTTTTTTTTAATTTTTATTAAATCATAATTGTGTACATTGGTGCAATCATGGGGCACAATGGGCTGACTTTATATACAATCTGAAATATTTTCATTGAACTATTTAACATAGCCTACATGGCCTTTTAATCACTATATGAAGACATTTATATTCTACCTTTAGTAATTTTCACTTGTACCCTTGTAAGATGCACCGTAAGTGT
>CAUYRH010068187.1:0-18931 GCA_963574655.1 Perodicticus potto
TATTCTTTAAAAACAAAAAAAAGGCTTGGCACCCGCAGCTTAGTGCTCACGTACACCAAGGCAGGTGGGTTCGTACCTGGCCCAGGCCTACTAAACAACAACAACAAAATAGCCGGGCATTGTGGCAGGCGCCTATAGTCCCAACTACTTGAGAGGCTGAGGCAAGAGAATTGCTTAAGCCCAAGAGTTTGAAGTTGCTGTGAGCTGTGACACCACAGCACTCTACCGAGGGCGACATAGTGAGACTCTGCCTTAAAAAAAAAAAAAAAAAAAAAAAAAGAGTTGCTTTCCAGAAAATGTGGTGAGGGGGGAGAAGGGGCCAGGCACAGTGGCTCACACCTATAATCCTAGCACTCTGGGAGGCCAAGGCAAGAGGATCACTTGAACTCAGTAGTTGGAGACTAAGCAAGAGTGAGCTTAAGCTTAAGCAAGAGTGAGGTGCCATCTCTACTAAGAATAGAAAAACTAGCAGGGAGAGGGACCTATAGTCCAGCTATTTTGGAGACTGAGGCAGGAGAATCCCTTCAGCCCAGAGTTTGACATTCCAGTGAGCTACTATGACGCCACTGCCCAGACAACAGAATGAGACCTTGTCTCCAAAAAAAAAGTATGTGAGGGATGTCCACCTAGATCCATGAATCAGAAATTTAGACCCAGGGAATTTGCCTCTTTAGCTCTCAGGAATCCACTCTCTCCAGGCCCCAGACTAGATTGGCTTTGTGCTAGGTGGAGAGGGGCTGGTGAAGGCATGAGAGGAAGTGCAGAGGCAAAGTCTGAGGACCAAGACAACAGGGCAGCATGGCAGTGGGTTGCCCAGACTGGCTGGATTGAATGGCCCTTGATGGGGGGTTGGGGGAGATGGCCAGGGAGATGGGCAGGGTGCCTAGGCCCAGACATTGCCCCAAGGGTTGGGGATGGAGAGCAGGTTGTGGAGCCAGAAACAGACTAGGAAGGAAGGATTCTGAAGATTGAGAATCCTTGAAACCCAGGGAGGGAGCTGAGGGGATTCAGGCCTGGAAGAGTAGAAAGAGAGCCCTTAGTTGGGGATTGGGAGTGGCTATTGTGGGTGTCCAGACTCCTGGTGACTTCCTTTCTCCTCTGGCCAGTGCGTGACCGTGTTCGGACCAAGATGGAGAGAGACATCCTGGCTGATGTAAACCACCCATTTGTGGTGAAGTTGCACTACGGTGAGATCGCAAGCCCCTCCGGAGCTCCTGCCCTGGAGCTCCTGCCCTGCCTAGCCTTTCCCTCACCCATGTTCTGTTGTCCTCCCTATACATTACGGCCCCTCTGCCTGGCAAGGGAGCCAGGCCCAGAGGGGCCCAGCTGACTCTAGCATTGCCTTTCCGCTCTCCCCAGCCTTCCAGACCGAGGGCAAGCTCTATCTCATTCTGGACTTCCTGCGTGGGGGAGACCTCTTCACACGGCTCTCAAAAGAGGTGAGCTGACATCCCACTGCCAGAGGACCCCAGAATGGAGGCAAGGGGACTGACTACAAAGCCTCCAGTCCGAGGGTCTATAAAAAATGTGTCAGGTGTGGCCTGGACCTAGAACAACCCAGATAGAGGCTCTGAGAGTTTCTCCCAAGATGGGCTGAGGAGGAATAGACTCTGGATCATCTGATGCTACCCTGATTCTGGGGAGCTGAGGGTACCTCGCACCTCTCTACCTCCATTAATCCAGGGCTGCCCTAGGCTGGCTATGAAGATTGGGGAGAAGCCCAGATCTACCCAGAAAGCTAGAGACTTTAGCATTCTTGTCCCACATATTAACCAAAAGGATTTTGAACTGATATAGAAGAACTTAAATCAGATATAGAAAAATGGAAACAATAATACAGTTCAAACTTTAAAGAGAACCAAACTTTTTTTTTTTTTTTTTGAGACAGAGTCTCATGGTGTCTCCCTCTGTAGAGTGCAATAGCGTCACAGCTCATAGCAACCTCTAACTCTTGGGCTTAAGCGATTTTCCTGCCTCAGCCTCCCAAGTAGCTGGGACTACAGATGCCTACCACAACGCCCAGCTATTTTTCTTTTTTTTGGCTGTAGTTGTCATTGCTGTTTGGCAGGCCCAGGGTGGGCTCAAAACTGCCACCTCTGGTGTATGTGGCTGGCATCCTAGCCGCTTGAGTTATAGGCGCCAAGCCAAACCTTTTTTTTCTAATTTTAATGTTTCGTTATTTATTGGTTTATTTTGATACAGAATCTTACTAAGTTGCCCTTGGTAGAGTGCTATGGTGTTCTATCTTACAGCAACCTCAAACTCTTGGGCTCAAGAGATCCTTTTGTGTCAGCCTCCCAGGTAGCTGGGACTACGGACACCCTCCACAGGACCCAGCTAGTTTTAATAGAGACGAGTCTCACTCTTGTTCAGGCTGGTCTCAAACTTCTAAGCTCAAGTGATCCACCTACCTCAGCCTCCCAGAGTGCTAGGATTACAGGCATGAACCACCATGCTCAGCCTTTTAAAAACTTTTTCTTTGAATATATATTACATTTACATGATTCAAAATAAAAATATTCATCAAGATGTCTTTCTCCTATTCCAGCCCCTCCTCCCACAGATAAACATTTTTATTGGTTTCTTTGTTATTGTTGTTGCAGTTGTCCTGCTGTTTTAGCTGTGGGGGCTGGGTTCGAACCCACCACCCTTGGTATATGGGGCCGGTGCCCTACCAACTGAGCCACAGGTGCCACCTTTTATTGGTTTCTTGTTAAACCTTTCCATGTTTTTTTTTTGCAAATAAATCTCATGTATATTCTGAATTCCTATCTCCACTTTCCTCTGTAAAAAGTGCCATTCTATATACGTTGTTCAGTACTTTGCTGTCAAGATTAGCTATCTTGGAGATCATTCCACATTAGACATGGAGAAACTCCTTGTTCTAGTTTATGGCAGCGAAGCTCTTCACTATGTGGGGAGACTGTTTATTCCAATCTTCTACTCCTGGCCCATTGGGCTGTTTCCAACCTTTTGCTATTTCCAAACAATGACACGAATGACTTGTACACTAGTTACTTTAAACCCCTTTATGGCAAGAAGGGTATGTAGCACTAAAGTCTCCAAGGTTCCTCCTGGGCTAGATCGTCAGCACAGGGGAGCTGCTGACTGCCCAGCACCCTAGCTCCTGAGGAAGAGGGGGTCCCAGCAGAAGTTCCTCTTGCCTGTTGCAGGTTATGTTCACAGAGGAGGATGTGAAGTTTTACCTGGCCGAGCTGGCTTTGGGCCTGGACCACCTGCACAGCCTTGGAATCATTTACAGAGACCTTAAGCCTGAGAAGTGAGTGGAGCCCCCATCCCTACCTACACCTCCCCAGGGGAGGCCTCTTCTAGATCAGGGCATCCTGATGAGGTAGGTGTGGCTGTCCCTGGGAGTGTCCCCTTCTCATGGGCAGTGTGAGGAATGGATGAGTGGAGTGGGTGGCAGCGGTACAGGCTCACCTAGAGGGCTGCCCGGTTGCTAGTGTTGCCATCATCAAGGTCTAGGTACTTTCCATGCAGGTGTGTTACCTACCTTCTTTTCTAATCTAGTGTGACATCTGAGATGCTACCTTTAAAGGTCTTTCCTTGATATGGCCCTCTCTAGAATTTCCCTTAATGTCTAAATTTCCTCGAATGGTATCATGGGAACAGGGGGTAGGGTGGAATGAGATCTGGCTTCAGAGTTAGCCAGACCTGAATTCAAATCTTGTCTCCACCAGCTGTCAGCTCTGTGACTGAAGGCAGTTACTTAACTCCTCTGAGCCTTAGTTTCCCTGTTAGTAAAATGGGACCATAATAGTACCTACCAAACATAGTTGTTTCAAGGGTTAACAAAAATGGTAGGCGGCGCACCTGCATGGCACTGCCATGATCCTCAGCACCCACCCACTCAACAGGTAGATTAGGTAGAGCACCTTCACTGGGTAGTACCCAACTCCCGCAGCCTCGTGGTGCCACCAGAACCTACACAGTGGTCACAGCTGAGCAGCCCTGACCCCCATCTCTCTATTACAGCATCCTTCTGGATGAGGAGGGCCACATCAAGCTCACAGGTGAGGGGAGGGCACTGCCCCTGTGGGCCCCAGATCCATCTTGACTGAGTGCCAGGGTCTCATTCATCCTGAGAGGCAGTGCCAGCTACTTGCACGTGCTCAGAAACCCAGGCTCCAGACTTGGAATACCCTGGGTTTGAATCCCAGCTCCCCACTATGTAACCTGGGGCAAGTCCCCCAACTTTTCTGTGCCTTAGCTTCCTCCTGAATGCCATGGTGGTGATGCCCGAAGGCCTCTGGGTAGGGGGGTATGTAGCCCTAAGGGTGGCAGCAGGGAAAGCTGGGGTCTGAGAATGTCTTCTTGCCCTGCTTGCTGCAGACTTTGGCCTGAGCAAGGAGGCCATTGACCACGAGAAGAAGGCCTACTCCTTCTGCGGGACAGTGGAGTACATGGCCCCTGAGGTCGTCAACCGCCAGGGCCACACCCACAGTGCAGACTGGTGGTCCTATGGGGTGTTGATGGTGAGTACCCAGGCAGGGGTAAAGGATCCAGCCCAAGCCTCTGGCCTCAGTTTCCTCTTCTGTACAGTGAGGGGTTAATCTTCTCTGAGACTCTTCCTGCTCTCCTCTCACAGCCAAGTTGGCCTGACCCTACCTGGGGTGCCCCTAACTTGGCTTTGGGCCTCTCCCCAGCATCAGGCCCCCACTGTTTCTTTTTGTGGTCTGGGTTTGCAGCCGGGTAGGGGGCAGATAAAATTCTTGCTCTAGGTGGACTTGGATGTATGACAGACGAGCAAGGACCCTGGGACTGGAGCTGAGAGGCCTGGGTCGGGGGAGGCAGGAGGTGAGGGACACAGGGACCAGAGCCTGATAGACCCTTGTTCTCTGCAGTTTGAGATGCTGACGGGCTCCCTGCCCTTCCAGGGGAAGGACCGGAAGGAGACCATGACGCTAATTCTGAAGTAAGCATAGTTCTGCCCAGATACTCAGCCCTTACCCAGTTTGGGGGCCTCAGATTCCCCCATCAATGAGACACTCCCCTGGGTTAAACATTGTGCCTTTTTATCCGCTGGGGCCTATGGGAGGGATCCGTTGCAGTCTTCAGGAGGTGAGCTAGTGGGTGGCTTGTCTGAGCTGAGTTAGACCTGGGCAGAAGGGGAGGGCAGGTGGGACCTCTGGGGCGGGGCCCAGCCCTCACAAGCCCCGGGGCTGTTTCAGGGCAAAGCTGGGCATGCCCCAGTTTCTCAGCACGGAAGCCCAGAGCCTTCTGCGGGCCCTGTTCAAGCGGAATCCTGCCAACCGGCTCGGTAAGCAACCCCAGCTCAGGGGCGGGGTGTGGCGGTGGGAGCGGGGTCCAGCTGCAGCCTGGGCCATGGGGCTACATCTGGGGCTGAAAAGGGCTGTTGTCCTTTGTGTGGGCAGACAATGCTGCGGGCCACCCTGTTTTCTGGCTCCATGTGTGGTGTTGTGGCGGGGGGTTGACCTGTGTGTAGGGGGAAGGCAGGAACTGAGTCATCCTTATTCCCTCTGGGGACAAGGACAGAGGCCCCCACACAGCTTCTCCGCCAATGCTGCTGGCACAACAGAAAGAACATGAGCTCAGGAGTCAGAAGGCTCAGGTCCTCGCCCCGGCTCTATATTGGGTCCCCACTGCCTGGCACACAGCAGTCCCTCCATAAATATTTGTTGGATAAATGAATGTCATTTATGAGCTAAGTGAACCAAGGCAGGTGATTCACCTCTCGAGCCCCAGGTTCTTCATTTCAATGGGAGATGATGATTCCAAACTCACAGGGCTCTGTTGACATGAGGTGCATGAACGTGCCTGGCATGTATAGGAGTTTCAGTATATGCTGGCTTCCGTGGCTTCTGGGTTCACCTAGTCCATGACTGGCTTTGTAAGGTCAAGTCCAGGTCCTGGGGTCAAGTGGTTTAAAGAGCAGTAGGATAAGAGGAACAGAGATGAGGCCTACGTTGAGAGTGGCTAGGGGCCCTCAGTAGATCTTGGAACAAGTCCAGCCTCTATCCTGACTATGTGACCTTGGAGAAGTTGCCTGACCTCTCTGGGTCATTCTTCTTCCATCAGTACATTGGAGCTTGATCATTAAAGGCTCCAGAAAGTGGGAAATGCTGAGTGGGCAACAGGGCTGTGTGGATTCAAGACAGGTTGAGCCCACCCCCTCCTCTGCTCCAGCAGTTGGTCCTGAGCACTATGAGGCTGCTGAGTGGACAGGGCTGTGCCTATGGGTTGGACCATCCAAGGTAGACCCTTCATTTGGGCTCTTTCAGGCTCCGGCCCTGATGGGGCAGAGGAAATCAAACGGCACGTCTTCTACTCCACCATTGACTGGAATGTGAGTATGTCCATCCCCGTGAGGGCTCTGGTCAGGGTCCAGCCATCCTGGCCACAGGAAGGGTGATGGGAAGGGGGCTCTGCCAAGGGCCTCAGATGCAGGAGCAGAGTATGATGACCTTCCCTTGGGGGCAAGGACTGACCTGCATGAGGCTCTTGGTGGGGTCTTGGGGCTGCTCTGGTGACCAGAGTGCCCACTCCCCTTGCAGAAGCTTTACCGCCGTGAGATCAAGCCTCCTTTTAAGCCAGCTGTGGCTCAGCCTGATGACACTTTCTACTTTGACACTGAGTTCACGTCCCGCACACCCAGGGGTACGTCCCTTGTCAGATTTGTCTGTACACTGCTGGTACAGTGGGGAGGCAGCGAGTCAGGGGCAGCTAGGGACTGTAGCAGGCCCAGGTGTGTGGGTAGATAGGCGGGTGAGTTTCTGGCTCTGAGGGACTCTGACTCTTTGTCCTGGCCTCACTCTGCCTGACTCTCCCACTCTGGGGCTCTGTGGGCCTCTTTGTGTCTGCATGAGGGAGTGGGGGTTATGTGGGTGGTTGAGGCCACAATAGAAAAGTCAGGACCCCTGCCCTGGGCATCTTTCACCCCACTGGGAAGACCAAATACATCAGGCTCACCCCCACGTCAGGGGTAAAGAATCTGACCCAGCAGCACTGCGTGGTGGAGACAGTCTGGCTGAGCAGAGATGACGGCACCCACAGGTCAGGGGCATGAGAAGCGGTTTTGGCTGTTCTGACTGCTGAGCCTCAGTGTGCTCATCTGGAACATGGGCGTAGCCACAAACCCACTCTTTCCTTGGGGCTGCTATAAGAAGACATTGAGGGGGCTTCTGGGAGGGAGCTTGGTAAATCTTAACTTTTGGCCAGATTTTGGCGGTGGGTGGAGAGTGGAATGTTGATTCTGGGCATGTTTTAGCAGAAGGGGTGCTTTTTTCACCGTTGCTTACACACCTCTGATGACAGGGAGCTCACCACTTCTCCAGATAATCTGTCCCTACTGTGTGCCGGCTACAGGGGTATTGACGGTGAACAAGACAGACCCAGGGCCTCCCCTCATGTAGCTCACCCACCATTGGGAGAGAGAATGAAGATAGTTGCTGGGCAGTGTGACAAATGTGGCTTCAGAGGGGGCAGGGGCTAGAGGAGCAGCACCAGGCAAGGCTTCTCAGAGGAGGGAGTGTGTGAGCTGAGCCTTGATGGGTAGGTGAGGGGTAGATTATCTGGTTAGGATCTGGGAAGTCCACTGTGGCTCAGCTGTTATGTGGGGAGGGAGACTAAGGTCACAAAGACCTCAATTGCCAGACTAAGGACCCTGGATTACTCCTGAGGGCAGAGGGGAGCATTTGAAGGGTGCAGGCAGGACAGCAGGTGTGAGGTTAGAACCATGCCTCTGGCTGCTGTGCAGAGGTGGGCCTGAAGGTGCAGATCTCAGGCAGCAGGCTGGGGAAGAGGCATCCAAGAAGGGGATGATTATCTTGGCCGGGGCTGGAGGCCGGATGTGGGAGTCTATGTTCCTCATGCATCGGGACTGGGCTGGTCTAAACACACAGGAGCAGTTGGGCTAAGGCTGGGATGCTGGGCCCTGCATGTGCTGTCACCACAGCCAGCTGCTGTGGCAGGTCTGGAAGCCCATGGGCCCCCTTTGCTGGGCTGCTTTGGGATCACATGTACCTCTTCAGGCTCACATCCCCCTCCTGTCCCTATAGATTCTCCAGGCATCCCCCCCAGCGCTGGTGCCCATCAACTCTTTCGTGGCTTCAGCTTTGTGGCCACTGGCCTGATGGAGGATGACGGCAAGCCTCGAGCCGCCCAGGCACCACTGAACTCAGTGGTGCAGGTGAGGGAAGTGAGACACTGCTACTCTGTCATGCTTTCCACCTGGGAGCCACAAGTCAGCGAGCTGAGAACAGGCTGTGGGGTCAGACAGGCCTGGGTTCAAACCATGGGACCCACAGGGCCTCCAGCCTCCTCGATTTCCTCATATGTAAAGTGGGGATGATGATGTCTACCCCATACAGTGGCCCTGATAATTGACCAACAATATGGATGTAAATTTCCTGACACAGAGCCAGGGGCTGGGTAAAGCTAGGGGTTGCCCAGGGTAATGGTGGGTGGCTGGCGGGAATGGGTGGCAGGAGGTTGCGCCTCCTCACACTTGTCTCCTATATGTGTACTTTCACTGCTCCCTGGAAAGTTTAGCATTGAGAGACCCTGAGTCTAGAGCTTACAAGTAAGGGAATTTGGGGGGGACACTTATCTTCCTGGTGCCTCGATTCCTCATCTGTAAATGGGGGTAATGATAGACTCTGCCTTCCTAGAGTTGTTGTGAGGATTACATGAGTTAATAGGTGTAAGGTTGAGGGATTGATGAGGCCAAGAGTTCAAGAGCAGCTTGAACAACCTAGCAAGACCCTGTCTCTCCAAAAATAAAAAATTAAACCAAACTAGATGGAAGTACAATAGACACAGACCAGGACTGTCCATGGGACCTAGACTCACCAGACGGAGATGCTTAGAGTGCCTGTCACACGGCACACACTAGGCACCACGTGAACATTTGCTATTGTTAATGTCTCAATGCCTCGAGATACCCCATGACGTGGGCCATGACACCCTAGAAAGGAGAGGCAACTAGCCCAAAGCTACAGTAAATGGCAGAGTGGGGACTCCGCTCAGGGATCGTGTGTCCCCCTCAGTCCTGCATAGGCTTCTCAAAACCACAAACCTCTCAGTGTTCGTGTTGTGACTCTCTTGCCCACATCTTCTGCTGCCCCCCGACCACAGACTGCAGCCCAGGCAGGCTGAGAGCCAGCGAGTATGCCCATCGTATAGCATAGAAAACTGAGGCTCAGCGAGGGGCAGGTGCTCACCTGAGGTCACACGGCCAACGCTCTACCCAGGCCTCCTGGCTCTTCCTTGGTGCCGTCTCCACTGAGCTGAGGCTGGGAAGCTGTGGGTCACCCTTGGCACTCTGGAGCAAGGGATCAGGGCCACGTCTCGGTTTCCTGCAGCAACTCCATGGGAAGAACCTGGTTTTTAGCGACGGCTATGTGGTGAAGGAAACAATCGGTGTGGGCTCCTACTCTGTGTGCAAGCGCTGTGTCCACAAGGCCACCAACATGGAGTATGCTGTCAAGGTGGGCCTCCTGACCGCGTCCTGGCCAAGGCTGCCAGGCTGGGGGTGAGGCCAATGCTGCTATGGCCCTCTGGTGGGGAGGGGTGGTGCCTGAAGCTCTGGGCAGGGGAAAGGAGACAGCTGCGAACTCCAGGACCTGCAGTATAGCTCTGTGGCAGGGAAGGCCACTGGAGTCTGTCACACACATGCTCTCCTGTCTTCAGGTCATCGACAAGAGCAAGCGGGATCCCTCAGAAGAGATAGAAATTCTTCTGCGGTACGGGCAGCACCCCAACATCATCACTTTGAAAGATGTGAGTGGGCTCCATGAGACTGGGTGGGTGCTGGGACACCCAGTCTCAAATTTGTCTCAGGGCTGCGATTCCTTTGACTTCTGGTCCCTCTCTCAGAGCTCATGGGAAGGGGAGGAGGACCCCTGGACCCTCGAGTCTGGCCCTTCCACTTCAGACACAGGCATTCCCCAGATTGACTCATCCAACTGGCTAAGTCCATGCTCTTCAGAGGACCAAGAACAGCATCCCCCATGTGGGCAGGAGCCCAGATAGGACAAGGTCCTGCCAGGGGCACTGAGGCTCATGTCATTCTTCTCTGGTCCCTGGAGCTGGTGACCAGAGGGCCCTGGCCTGGTACTGGGGAGAGGGGTCCTGATGGTGAGGTCTTCGGTAGGTGTACGATGATGGCAAACACGTGTACCTGGTGACGGAGCTGATGCGAGGTGGGGAGCTACTGGACAAGATCTTGCGGCAGAAGTTCTTCTCTGAGCGGGAGGCCAGCTGTGTCTTGCACACCATCAGCAAGACCGTGGAGTATCTGCACTCACAAGGGGTGAGTCTGGACTAGGCGAGGCAATGGGGGCGGGAGTGCCCGAACTGAGGGCTGGAGTGGCAGTCCCCAACCATCCAGACACAGGGGAGGCTAGAGGGGGTGCAAGGAAGGGCGGGAGGGAGAGATGAGGCCACATTGTGAAAAGGAACATTTATTCAGTACCTACCATGTACCAGGTACCATGCTAAGGTTTAACGTAAGGTGAACTTTCCTTACTTTATCTCAACTGACTTTTACAACCACCCTGGGGAAGGTGCTGTTACAGGTCCCGCTTTATAGGTAAGAAGACTGAGGCTCAGAGAGGTAAGGCCATTTGCCCAAGGTCACACAGCCAGGGGAGAATGGAGCCAGAATGTCAGACTGAGGAATGGGGTGGGGAGATATAGGGAGAGTAGTTTTTTGGAACACAGTGGCAGGATCACTGTGTGGAGCTTCAGGGAGATGAACTTGACCTTAGGTTTGATTGCGAAGGTAGAGGAAGTGGATGCAGGAGGAAATGCTGCTAGAAACACAGAAGTGCTGCGAAAGAGATATTGGTCCAAACAGCAGAATGTGGCCTTATTTTTGCAAAGGCAGGGGAGCCCTAGATGACGTTGGGCCCTAGGCCACAGAGCTGAAATAGGGAGAGAAGTTCCTTGGGGTGTAACAAAACTGTTTTGGGTTTTTTTTTTTTGAGACAGTCTCACTTTGTTGCCCTCAGTATGGCGTCATAGCTCACAGCAACCTCAAACTCCTGGGCTTAAGCAATTGTCTTCCCTCAGCCTCCCAGGTAGCTGGGATTACAGGTGCTTGGCTGTTTTTAGAGACAGGGGTCTAACTCTGGCTTAGGCTGGTCTAGAACCTATGAGATCAGGCAGTCCACCCACCTCGGCCTCCCAAGTGCTGAGATTACAGGCATAAGCCACTACGCCCGGCCCCGTAAAACTTAACATGAGTTTCTCTCCAGTGTCTCCGAGCAGATTGCAGGCTCAGGGCTTGGCATCCGTAGCACAGCTACTTGGGAGACTGTGGCCAGCATTGTAACCACTGTGCTTCAGATGCCGAGCTGAGACCCTGTCTTAAAACATTAAAAAAAAATTTTTTTTTTTTTTTTTTGAGACAAAGTCTCACTCTGTTGCCCTGGGGTTGAGTGCTGTGGCATCAGAGCTCACAGCAACCTCAAACTCTTAGGTTCAAGCAATCCTCTTGCCTCAGCCTCCCCAGTAGCTGAAACTACAGGCGCCCATCACAACACCTGGTTATTTTTAGGGATAAAAGAGGGGTCTCCCAATAAAAAGCTCTTCTCACATCCTCCAGTGATCTGAGTGGATGTCTGGGATACCAGAACCAAGAGAGGGGACCACAGGAGGAAAGCGATGAGGCCTGAGTCATAGAATCTGGGTCTTTGAGTTTTATTGGGAAGGACAGTCTTATTGTAGTGTAGGAGGTTAGACCAGTAGGTCTATGCCTGCTAAATAAAAGTCATTACCTGGCTCCTCTGGAGAAGGTGGAGCCTCCTCAGAAGAGCTGGGTTGAGGAAGGAAAAAAAAAAAAAAAAGAGGGGTCTCGCTCTTCCTGAGTCTGGACTAGGCGAGGTGTCCAGCAATCCACCGGCCTTGGCCTCCCAGAGTGCTAGGATTACAGGTGTGAGTCACCCTGCCCAGCTCTAAAATAATTTTAAAATAAAAATAATAAAAGCAGTGAATATTTTCTTCTATTAACAGCTAGCAAAATGAACATTTACGTGTTTTCACATAGTACGCAGTCCAGAGTCACATTTCCCCTAATGTCCTTTCAAAAATATGGGTTTTTTTAGGTGATTGGTTTATTGGGATCACAATCTCTGCAAGGTCCACATATTTCAGTCAGTTGTTATATCGCTCTTAAATCTCTGTTTTTAAACGGAAGTAAAATACATTCACTAGATCTTTTTTTTTTTTTTTTTTTTGAGACAGAACCTCAAGCTGTCACCCTGGATAGAGTGCTGTGGCATTGCAGCTCACAGCAACCTCCAATTCCTGGGCTCAAGCGAGTCTCTTGCCTCTGCCTCCCAAGTAGCTGGGACTACAGGCGCCTGCCACAACGCCCGGCCATTTTTTGTTTGCAGCCTTCATTGTTGTTTGGCGGCCTGGGCTGGATTTGAACCTGCCAGCTCAGGTGTACATGGCTGGCGCCTTAGCCTGTTGAGCCACAGGCGCCGAGCCCATTCAATAGATCTTAAGTGTACAATTCAATGAATTTTGTTAAATGTGTACACCCACTTTACCTCCATTGTTAGACTTTATTTTTTTAAATCTTTTTTTTTTTTGCAGTTTTTGGCCGGGGCTGGGTTTGAACCCACCACCTCCGGCATACGGGGCCGGTGCCCTACTCCTTTGAGCTACAGGCTCCGCCCTATACTTTATTTTTTATGCTACTGACTTGAGATCAGTTGTGTGAAATGTTCCACATTCTAGATTTGTCTGTTTCATCCGCATAGTTTCTCTGTTGCCTGTGTTTCCTTTAACCTGCAAGTGGCTCTATTGTCTATTAGATTCAGCCTCAACTTTTTGAGGTAGAATGGGCCAAGTTCTTTCACTCCATGGGGTGCGCAGTGCAGTCCACACTGCATCACATTCGTCAGCGCACGTCACGTGGCGCCACCCCCATCAGTCATGTCGAGTGGACTTATCTCGTCACTGAAAATCCTCATCTAATGATTTCATCTTTTCAGGATCTTTGCCTTAATCAGTTATATCATGAAGGTTTGTAAAAGTGGTGATGCCTGGTTATGTCTAATTTATCAGGAGGAATGATTTTATAAAAAAAGAACATTATCTCATAACCAAAGCTTCAATTTGGTTACTGCGTGTGCTTTTAATGGTCATAGTTGAAGTGGCTTTGGTTTTAGAAGTGGCCAGTGCAAACAGACTAATACTTAACATGTCAGGTCAGAGTGTAAACGTGTTTCTTTTTCCTGTTTTGTTCTTATGTGAATACTAGTTAAAGTTACCTCCAAGAAGGTTAAAGAAGACAGTCAAGGCAGTGAGTTACCAATGGGTGTCTTGAAGCCCAGAGCAAGGAAGAACTTTCTAGAGTGGCAAGCTGCCTCCAAAGGTAGTGAGCCCCTTCCAAAGTGTTCTAGCTCCAAGTACAGACAGCTGCTTGAGGGGGAGGCTACCTGGAGGAAATTTTCTCCTTCCCAAAGCCAAGAGTCCATGAATCTCCAAAGTTTCTGCCCTTTCCTGAATACCAGGAGCAGATGATAAGGAAACAGGAAGCTCTTCTTTTTTTTTTTTTTTTGAGACTCACCCTGGAGAGAGTGCTGTGGCATCACAGCTCACAGCAACCTCCAATTCCTGGGCTCAAGCGAGTCTCTTGCCTCCGCCTCCCAAGTAGCTGGGACTACAGGCACCCGTCACAATGCCCGGCCATTTTTTGGTTGTAGCCATCATTGTTGTTTGGCGGGCCGGGGCTGGATTCGAACCCGCCAGCTCAGGTGTACGTGTCTGGCGCCTTAGCCTGTTGAGCCACAGGCGCCGAGCCAGGAAGCTCTTCTTGTTGAGATATTTGGAGGGGATTGATTTGGGTTGATTTCGTGTCAGCAGTAGCTGTGATTGTGAGCTGGGAATCCCACAGTAGCTGAGGGATGGGAAGGGGGTGACAGGAAACAGGAATCCCTGTTTGTTTGTTTGTTTTTTATTTATTTAGAGACAGAATCTCACTGTCTTGCTCAGGCTAGAGTGCTGAGGCATCAGCCTGGTTCACAGCAATCTCCAACTCTTCGGTTCCAGCGATTTTCTTGCCTCAGCCTCCCAAGTTGCTGAGACTATAGGTGCCCACCACAACTCCTGGCTAATTTTTCTAGTTTTAATTGAGATGGGGTTTCATTCTTGCTCAGGCTGGTCTCAAACTCCTGTGCTCAAGTGATCCTCCTGTCTCAGACTCAAAGAGTTCTGGTATTACAGGCATGAGCCACTTCGCCCAGGGCGCTCTCTATTTGTTTTAATATTATATTTTTATTGAAGTATTGTATAAATACACAGAAGTGCACAAATCATAATGTAAAAGTCAATAAATTTTCAAAAAATGAATACAGCCATGTCACCCAGATCAATAAACAAAGCATTACCAGTTCCTCAAAGCTCCCCCTCCCCAAGGTAATCATTCTAAGCTAACTTCTAATAGATTAGTTTTGCATCTTATATAAATATTGCCTTTTTTATTTTTTTTTAGGACAGAGTACTCACTCTGTCACCCTGGGTAGAGAGCCATGGCATCATAGCTCCCAGCAACTTCAAACTCCTGGATTCAGGAGATTCTTCTGCCTCAGCCTCCCAAGTAGCTGGGACTACAGATGCCCTCCACAATGCCCAGGTAGTTTTTCTATTTTTAGTAGAGATGGGGTCTCGCTCTTGCTCAGGCTGGTCTTGAACTCCTGAGCTCAAGCAATCCAGAGTGCTAGGATTACAAGCATGAGCCACCTTACCCAGCTAAACATTGTCTTTTGTATCTGGTTTCTGCCACTCAATGGTGTCTTTGAGATTCATCCATGCTGTCATGTGGCTGTAGTTCATTTATTTTCATTGCTGTATAAAATCTGCTAGATGAACATACTATGATTTAATTGTCCAGTCTCCTATTAGAAGATGTTGGATTGTTACCATAGTTTTTGGCTATGTGACATTCTAGTACTTGTCTTTTGGAGAACACGTGTACATATTAGGGTTGGTTTTACAGCTAGTGGGGATTGCTGGGTCATAGTATAGGAGAGTTCCGGTACTCGCCTACGCTTGGTATTTTCCACTCTTTAATCATAGTCATTCTGGTAGGTGTGGAGTAGTCTCATATTGCAGTTTTAATTTGCATTTTCCTGCTGATGAATGAAGTTAAGCACTTCTTTATATTTACTGCCATTTGGACAGCCTCGTCTGTGAAATGCCTGTTCCAGTCTTTTGTCTTTTTAAAAAAAAATTGCGTTGTATGCTTTTTTCATGGTATTTTGCGAGAGGTTGTTATTTCATGTGTGGAGCCCCCTCAAGTCCCTGGGCTGTTTCCATGGGCTGTGTTACTCCCGGACTTCAGCTCCTCTCTTTAACCAAATGATTCCTACCGAACACCTCCACCTCTGTTTTTGGCTGGTCATAGATGCCCAAATGCACATCCTCTGCTGCTGCCGCTGCTAACAGCAACTAACACTAGATGCCCCTGCCACAGGCCTGCAGACTACTCCGTACTCTACATATTAACTCATTGAATTGTGCCCCTTAACCTGCAAAGAAGCTATTGTCATTATCTCCATTTATAAATGAAAAAAGTGGAGCTCTGCCTGCTTCAGTAACTCGCCCAAAGGCTCATAGCTGATCTGACTCCGCAGTCTGAGTGGGTGTGGTCAGATGCTACTTTGGACAGCATCTGTCCTCTAGTTTTCTTGCCCTGTAGTTTGTCCTGTCATTTTTAATGCTTCTTCACAAGCACTCGCTCTATCTTAACATCCAGGATGACAGTAGGGTTGATTCAGCTCCAGGCAGTTCTGTGGTTACAGCTGTGGCAACAGCGCCCATTTCCCGAGTCCTGGGTTAAATTCTCCACCTCTTCCCTTCAACCCTGGGGGTGGAGCACCATTATCAGCCCCATTTGACAGGTCAGAAAACTGAGGGCTGGAAAGGTTAAATGACATGCCCACAACCACACAGCTCTGGATGGAGTCAGGACCCACACTCTGCCTGACTCTTTCCTGTGACTGAGATCACAACTCTGTTAGAGGTCGTGGTCTATGACACAGTGACTACATTAAGCCTACAGACAGATTTTGTTTGGCCTGCTAGAAGAGCGATGTTTTTTGGCTTGGGGTTTGGTTAGATATGGTTTGGAAATTTGGCGGCTTTTCAAAAAACTGGGTCCAAGTTGCTATATGGTGATTGTGTGCTGGAGCTAAGTAGCAACTGCTCTTTTGGGCTGGTTGACACAATTCTCACCCCACTGGGCTTCCCTCCTCGCTTGCCCAGCTAGTTGTGCCCAGCCAGTCGGACAGTAAGGTGTGAGAGTGTTCCCACATATGCATCTCAGGGTCAGGGGTTAGAATCATCTCTGATATTCTGTGCTTCCCCCTCTCTCTCCCCCTCCCTGCTAGTCAGCTACTGGCAGTGGTGAGACTTGGTTTCCTATAGGAATGTGTTTGTGTTGTGTTAGGGCAAGATGAAAGTCAAAAACTTCCATACTTGGGAGGTGGAGGCAAGAGACTCGCTTGAGCCCAGGAATTGGAGGTTGCTGTGAGCTGTGGTGCTACGGCACTCTATCCAGGGTGACAGCTTGAGGCTCTGTCTCAAAAAAAAAAAAAACCAAAAAAACTTCCATATACCTGTTTCCCAAAAGTGTCATTTGTGTCACACTAAACTGGAAAGACCATGGAATTAAGAACTGGATTGAAATCTTGCCTCTGCCTCTAATTTACACAAGCAAGTCAAGTGTCCTCACACAGCCTTATTTTCTTCTGTAAAATAATGCCTACCTGCCCACATACTAAGATTCAGTGGGCAGCACTAGTGAGCTCATGATGGGAAAGTACTGTACTTTGTAAACTGGGGATTCACTTGTACAGGGTAGTTGGTGGGTGTCCTCACCCAAGCTGAGCATCCCTGACCTTTAGGACCCTCAGTGGGGAAAAGCTCAGGGCTTAGGGTTGTGCTCGAGACTGGATGATTCAGTCATCCAGTGGGTTCAAACCCACCGCCCTCGGCATATGGGGTCAGTGCCCTACCCACTGAGCCACAGGCACCGCCTCCACAAATATTATTAAACGCCTGCTGTATTCTAGAAGCCATTCTAAGTGCTGGGATAGATTCAGAAAGCAAATATGTCAAATGATAGTAAAAACCATTCATGAAAATAAAGCAATGGAAAGAGGCTGGGGAGTGGATAATATTTTACCTGAGAAGGTCAGGGAAGGCCTCACTGATATGGTGAAATTTGAGCTAATACCTGATAGAAGAAAAGAATGAGCCTTGCAGATGAATGAGGAAAGAATGTTCCCCAAAACTAGAACCACACGTGCAAAGCCCTGAGGCAGGAGTGTACTTGACTTTTGAATTAAATGCAGAGAAGCTGGTGTGAGGTTGGGCACAGTGGTTCACGCGTGTAATCCCAGCACTGTGGGAGGCCAAGGCAGGAGGATCACTTGAGGCCAGGAAACTCGCCTGAGCAACATAATGAGACCCCATCTCCACAAAAAACGTTTAAAAACTTGCCAGTTGTGGTGGCATATGCCTGTAGTCCCAGCTGCTCAGGAGGTTTAGGCAGGAGGATTGTTTGAGTCCAAGAGTTTGAGGTTGCTGTGTGCCATGATCATGCCACTGTACTCCTGCCTGGACAACAGCTCTAACCCATGGCTTGACCTATGCCAGGAGGCAAGGAAGCAGGGAGACCAATTAGTAGGTTGCACGCCAGGCGTAGTGGCTCACACCTATAATCCTAGCACTCTGGGAGGCCTAGGTGGGAGGATCCTTTCAGTTCAGGAGTATGAGATCAGCCTGAGCAAGAGGAAGACCTTGTCTCTACTAAAAGTAAAAGAAAAAAACTAATCAGATGTTGTGATGGCTGGGTCCCAACTACTGGGGAGACTGAGGCAGGAGGATGGATTGAGCCCAGGAGTTTGATATTGCCATGAGCTATGGTGCCACAGCACTCTACCAAAGGTGACCAAAGTGAGACTCTTGTCTCAAAAAAAAAGAGGGGGGAAGGTGGTTGAAGTAATCCAGGGGACTGTGGGGTGGGAAGATGATAGTGGTTGGAGTTAGAGTGCTGCCAATAGAGGGCTGAGAGATGCTTGGCCTCTGGATAGAGGTATTATTTATTTATTTATTTATTTTTGAGACAGAGTCTCACTATGTCGCCCTCAGTAGAGTGCCATGGCATCATAGCTCAGAGCAACCTCAAACTCCTGGGCTTAAGCGATACTCTTGCCTCAGCCTCCCAGGAGCTGGGGCTAAAGGCACCCGCCACAACGTCTGGCTATTTTTTTGTTGCAGTTGACCCCAGCCAGGTTCGAACCCGCCAGCCTTGATGTATATGGCTGGCACCATAACCACTGTGCTATAGGCGCCAAGCCTGGATAGATGTATTTTAATGGCAGAACCAGCAAAGTTTACTGATGAATTTACTGATTGAGGAATATGAGGAAAAAAAGAGCCCAAGCATGATGGCTCATGCCTGTAATCCTAGCACTCTGGAAGGCTGAAGCAGGAGTATCCCTTGAGCTCAGGAGTTCAAGACTAACCTGAGCAAGAATGAGACCCTTTCTCTACCAAAATTAGAAAAAGCAGCTGGGCATTGTGGCAGGTGCCTATAGTCCCAGCTACTTGGGAAGTTGAGATGGGAAGATTGGGCTCGGCGCCTGTGGCTCAAGCAGCTAAGGCGCCAGCCACATACACCTGAGCTGGCGGGTTTGAATCCAGCCTGGGCCCGCCAAACAACAATGACGGCTGCAACCAAAAAATGGCCCGGCGTGGTGGTGGGTGCCTGTAGTCCCAGTGACTTGGGAGGCGGAGGCAGGAGACTCGCTTGAGCCCAGGAATTGGAGGTTGCTGTGAGCTGTGCTGCTACGGCACACTACCCAGGGTGACAACTTGCGGCTCTGTCTCAAAAAAAAAAAGAGATAGGAAGATTGCTTGAGCCCAAGAG
>CAUYRH010068189.1:0-12164 GCA_963574655.1 Perodicticus potto
CTGGGACTACAGGTGCCCGCCACAACGCCCGGCCATTTTTTGGTTGCAGCCATCATTGTTGTTTGGCGGGCCCAGGCTGGATTCGAACCCACCAGCTCAGGTGTACGTGGCTGGCGCCTTAGCCCGTTGAGCCACAGGCGCTGAGCCAAGGGAGCAGGAAATTTGAATGAGGACCTACCTTACAATCAAAATAGCAAATGAGACGAGAAGAATATACACTAAGTAAAAATCATACCCTGGAAGATTTCAATTCTACAGAAAGCTGGTATAAAAAAGCTGTCCTTGGGCGGCGCCTGTGGCTCAAAGGAGTGGAGTGGCAGCCCCATATGCCAGAGGTGGCGGGTTCAAACCCAGCCCTGGCCTAAAACTGCAAAAAAAAAAGCTGTCCTTAAAGGGGCCTGTCACTTTGGATGGAACACAGGCCTTTGAAAAGAGCCTTGAGATCCTGCCCTACCCACTCCAAGACACCCACCTGGGGACCTACTGGTGTCTTACCAATGTACAGGTACACTAGTCTCCCCTGGAAGCCCCCATTTGGTTGGCCAAATTGTGTGGAGCAGAAAGAGCAGTGAAGTTGGACCACTTTCCTGGAGCCTGAGCCCACTGGCAGCAATCTCTTAGAGCACAGTTTTCTTTTCTTTTCTTTTCTTTTTTTTAGACAGAGTCTGACTCTACAGAGCTGGGTAGAGTGCCACAGTGTCATAGCTCACAGCAACCTTAACCTCCTGGGCTCAAGCGATCCTCTTACTGCAGCCGAGTAGCTGGTATTACTCAGGAGTAGCCTGCCACTATGCCTGGCTAATTTTAGAGACAAGATCTTGCTCTTGCTCAGAATGGTCCAGAACTCCCAGAACTCCTGACTCAAGCACTCCACCTACCTCGACCTCTCAGAGTCCTAGGATTACTGGTGTGAGCCACCATGCCTGGCCTAAGGCACAGTTTTCGATGACAAAAATTAACAGAAGCACTCTGAAGAATGACTTACCTTACCTTTTATTTCTCCATATTGAGCCTTTAAAAAAAATATGTTGAACGTATGCACATCCTAATCACTTTAGAAATTTTTTTGTTTTTTGAGACAGTCTCACTAGGTCGCCCTCGGTAGAGAGCTGTGGTATCACAGCTCACAGCAAACTCAAACTCTTGGTCTTAAGCGATTCTCTTGCCTCACCCTCCCAAGTAGCTGGGACCACAGGCGCCTGCCACATGCCTGGCTATATTTTTGTTGTGTGTGTGTGTGTTTTCCTTTGCAGTTTTTGGCTGGGGTGGGTTGGAACCCACCACCTCCAGCATATGGGGCCGGCGCCCTACTCCTTGAGCCACAGTTGCAGTTGTCATTATTGTTTAGCTGTCCCAGGCTGGGCTCACACCCGCCAGCTTCAGTGCACGTGGCTGGCGCTGTAACCATTGTGCTACAGGCACTGAACCTAGAAATTATCTTTCTGTAATGTAAAATGCACACACTTTGAGATCCAGTAATTTAATTCCTAGGTATGTAGTCAATAGAAATGCATGTGTACATTCACCAGGAGACAGGCACAAAAATGTTCTTAATAGCACTGAAGATAATCTGATGTCCATCAGTAATAAAATGGATAGATAAATTGTGATATGGTTACATATTGAAATATTATACAGCAGTGAACACAAGCAAACTACACATGCAACATGGATGAATCCTATAAACAGTTAACCAAAAACGACACACCCAAAAAAGTACATTCTGTACTTTAAAGAAAAACAATGAACTTAATCTCTTGGTATTTTAAGACCAAAGACTGAGTTCTGAGTAGAAAATATTTAGGAACTAAACCAGAACACTGTCTAGGCTCTGGGAGATGAGCCTGAAGGGAACAAATGAATGGGTCATTTAAAGGCAAAAATATTAAGAACTTTCTTAGACTGAAAATAAAGCCTGTGACTATTGCTGGTTGTAGATATACAGGATTGTAAGTTGGATAAAAGGCCTGAACTGGCTGGGGGAGGGTGCTGCACACTTGGGAGTATGGCTCCAGCTCAGGACGATTGCTCAGCTGCCTCTATTGCAGATATGATGTGCCCAGTGGGGACTGTGCCAGCTTTGCACTGGTGTCAGCAGGCTGAGTGGCCACATCAGTGTTTGTCAGTATTATTCCATTTGTATATAAAGCTCAAAAACAGGCAAAACTAAGCTGTAGGGTTTAAGGATAAGTGCATTAAAACAGCTTGATTTTTGCATGCAGAAAATGGAAGCCATCTATTCCTGACTTGGCAAATTCTCATATGTTATTTTAAGGTTTTCATGCCTATTGATTTAAATACAAATGAGCTTTTGAATAAATGTATTTAACACTCTTTCCAAAATAGTGACATTTGGGTTCCAAAGTATCACAGGAACATTCTAAGAATGGCTTAACAAGCATTGTTTTATTATATAACTAATGTTTAATTTAAGTCTTCTCCATTTTGCTAAACCTTATATCAATTAAGCTAGCTTCCAGGCCATGAAAAGCAATTCAAAAGATTTGCCACATTCTTGGAATACTAGAAAACCAGTTCTATGAAGATCATACTCTAAAAGTTGGCTCAGGCAAATTTCAATATGCAAATTTATGCTTTAAAATTAAGCTTCATTAAAATACACTTACCAGTTTAAGTGGAGGCTGATTTTGTAACCATATTTGGAATTTAGATTCTTACTACTTTCAACAAATGCTATGTAAACATGAAAATTAAGTAATCAAATGATTCTTTGCCCTCCTTCTGTACCATGTTTCACTTGAAACTACTGAGATATTTTAAAATATAAATCTTCAAAATATGAATCCTCAAAATACAAAACCTAAAAACACCCCCGAAAGGAAATGGAGTCCCTTGCCTTGGAACTTTTTAAATTTTTTTCATTTTGGGGGGTTTTTTTGAGTCAGAGTCTCATTCTATTGCTCCACACTAGAGTACTATGGCATCAAGTAGCTCACAGCAACCTCGTAGAAATACACTTTAAGCAAATTGAAAGCAGACTACTCGGACCTAATGGAGATCACCGGCAAAGGGAAACCTTACAAGGGCCCTAGGCAAGTCAACCTAGGATCTCTGCCCAGGCCCAAACAGGCCCTCTGCATTCTCCTGTCCTTACCTAGTGTCAACACTAGGAGCTTGTCCTACATTCTCGAGGTTGACTTCCCCTCTCCTAGCCCTTAAGGTTCCCCCTACAAGTTTGGTTCCCTGTGGTCCCCTCCAACATGCTTTTCATTAAGGCTTTATTTTCAGAAAAAGGCACAATGTGAGAAAAGCACAGAACACAGGGACCAATAGCACTTATCCACCATGTGTAACATTGTCCATACCCTTCACAAATCTGAAAGGGGCGCCAAGTGCAGTGGCTCCTGCCTGTAATTCCAGTGTTTTTAGAGGCCAAGATGAGAGGATTGCTTGAGGCCAACAGTTCACAGTTATATGACCTATGATTGCACCACTGAATTCCAGCCTGGGCAATAAATCGAGACCCTCTCTCTTAATAAAACAAACAAACAAACAAACACTCCTGAGACTGAGAGGAAAAAGTCATTATACCCTTATTTTACAGAAAATTGAATCAAAGCCTAGAGAACTTGCAAAATTTGCCTGAGGTCACACATCTAACAGAATGGAGCCCAGTCAAGCCATTGCTTGGTACAGTCAACGTCTCTGCCTCTCTGCAGACTTGGTGTCTTAGATTCTGCTCAGTGGTTCCAGGTTAGGGCGTTAGGGTCAGATAGTCTTAAATGGAGTCTCAGATCCATCACCTCCAAGCTGTGTGACCTCAGGTGAATTACTTAACCTCTCTAACTCCAGTTATCTAAATGAAAGCTCAGTGAATGGCAACCAGTATTATCACTTCTTTCTCAGATGTTAATCTATAGTGCAAGACTCTGTTCTCAAACTTGCCTTTGCCTACCAGTCACCTGGGGGAATTTGTGAAATGCAGATTTTTTTCCTGCACTGCCCTTAGGACTTCTGAGCCTGCTCCAGGAAGCACTATTTAATGTTTTAATAAAAGTACTGGAGATAATGATGCAGAGAGCCAAGTTTTGACAAACAGCAATCTTTTTGAGTGCTTCTATCCTCTGCTTTTACTCCTTTGAAATAAAAAAGCTCATATAGACCCATAAATACATTTGTTTCTCTCAGGAAAACTCTAGCTACAACAACTTGAAATCTTTCTTCTGAAACAGATCCCACTTCACATCTATCTTCTAGCTGGTGGCCTTCAAATGTTTTTGTCCATAACCACAAAATGAAATACAATTTACATAGCAACTGAAAATATGCATGCATTTATCTATACATATATAAATAAATTTTTCACAAAATAAGATCTTGGCTCTTTTTATTCCCTGAGCACAACTCTTTAATTTCATTTCAAAACCCAATAATGAGTTACAACTAATAAAGAAATTGCAATCAGTAAAGACCAATAGCAAAATTACCCAGATGTCAGAATTAGCATACAAAAATTACAAAGAAATTATAATTATATCAAAAGATGTAAAGGAAAATATTCTCATAATAAATGAACAGATTAAAAATCTAAGCAGGCTCAGCACCCGTAGCACAGTGGTTACAGCACCAGCCACATACACCAAGGCTGGCAGGTTCAAATCCAGCCTGGGCCAGCTAAACAAAAATGACAACTGCAATAAAAAATAGCCAGGCATGTGGTGGGCGCCTGTAGTCCCAGCTTGTTGGGAGGCTGAGACCAGAGAATTTCTTAAGCCCAAGAGTTTGAGGTTGCTGTGAGCTGTGATGCTACAGCACTCAGCAGAGAGCAACATACCGAGACTCTGTCTCAAAAAAAAAAAAAAAAAATGTAAGCAAAGAAAAAGATGCTATGAAGAGGAACCAAATACAAAATCCTAGAGCTGAAAAAATTATGTATATTAAATACTCTACTGACTGGACAGACTGAGATGGCAGAAGAGTCAGTAAACTAGAAATTACCCAATTTGACAAAAAGAGGAGGCGAAAGATTAAAAAGAAAAGTTTCAGAGACCTATAAGACAATTTGAACCCTAGAATTATCAAAAGGTGAAAAATGAGTTTTGTTTTTAGGCATCTTTTTGTTTGTTTTTGCTTTTTTTTGTTTGTTTTTTTTAAACAGAGTCTCACTTTGTTGCCCTCAGTAGAGTGCCATGGCCTCATAGTTCACAGAAACCTGAAACTCCTGGGCTCAAGTGATTCTCTTGCCTCAGCCTCCCAAGTAGCTGGGACAACAGCTGCCTGCCACAATGCCCAGCAATTTTTTTTTTTTTTTTTTGAGCCAGAGTCTCAACCTGTCGCCCTGGGTAAAGTGCCATGGCAACATCATAGGTCACCGTAACCTCCAAATCTTGGGATCAAGCAGTCCTCTTGTCTCGGTTTTTTGTATTTTTAGTAGAGACAGGGTCTAGCTCTAGCTCAGGCTGGTCTCAAACGTGTGAGCTCAAGCAATCCACCTGCCTCAGCCTCCCAGAGTGCTAGGATTACAGGCATGAGCCACTATGCTCTGCCTCACAGAAATTTTTAGAGACTGGTCTCACTCTTGCTCAGGCTGGTCTGAAATTCATGAGCTCAAGAGATCAGCCTGCTTCAGCCTCCCATAAGGGAGAAAAGGGAGTTTTAAAAAGTATCTAGAAATATGGCCCAAAAGTCCCCTACTATGGCAAAAAATATAAGCTTACTGATTCAGAAAGCTCAGTAACATCCAGCAGGAGATACAAAAACCATACCTATGTATATCACTGCTCAAAATCAAAGACAAAGAGAAGAATCTTTAAAGCAATCAAAGAAAAATGACTCATTTCTACAAGAGAACAATGACAACAGCCAATTTTTCATCTGAAACAATGGAGGCCAGAAGACCATGGAGCAATATCTTTAAACATCTTTTAAAAAATTATCAACCTAAAATTCTATATCAAGTAAAAATATCCTTCAAGAATGAAAGCAAAATAAAGTCATTTTCAGATAAATGACAACTAAAAGAATGCATCACATCAGACCTATACTATAAGCAGTACTAAAGGAAGAAATTCAGGCAGAAGGGAAATGATACCAAATGAAAACTCAGATCTTCAGGGAGAAATAAAAACACAATAAATCATAAATATGTAGGCAAATACAAAAAATTATTTTTTCTCTTAATTTATTTAAATACATACTATTTAAAGCAAAATTTCATAGCATCCCATGTACTCAGTTCTGATTTGAAACTAGTTGGTGAACAACTACAGGCTGACATAAAGGGGAAAACAATTAAATTCAAGAAAGAAGGAGGGGGCTGGTTCCATGGCTCTGGCACCAGCGTCAAGGGCAGCCATGGAACATCCCTTTGAGGGGAACCTGGTGCTAAATCATTCAGGGGGTTGTGCATAGCAAAACAATCCCCTGGATGAGATCTATTGAAAGTCAGCCCTCGGCTCAGTGCCTATAGCACAGTGGTTATGACACCAGCCACATACACCAAGGGTGGCAGGTTCGAACCCGGCCTGAGCCAGCTAAATAACTGAAACAAAAAAATAGCTGAGTGTTGTAGCAGGTGCCTGTAGTCCCAGCTACTTGGGAGGCTGTGGCAAGAGAATCACTTAAGCCCAAGAGTTTGAAGTTGCTGTGAGCTGTGATGCCACAGCACTCTATGGAGGGTAACATAGTGAAACTCTGTCTCAAAAAAAAAAGAAAGTCAGCCCTGAACACAAGGGTTTGTAAAAAAAAATAAGAAAAACAAAAAAGAAAAAAATTTAAGGAGGAAGAGAGAAAGGGGCAGGAAGGGTCACAATAAGCTCCCACTTAATGAACACAATGTTGCAGTATATAGCACACTTCCTGGGACTCAAACAAAACTTGGACTTTTCCTAACAAATGCAAACTATGAACCATAATCATATATAGCCTTATATTAATCTGAAAAATAAATAAATTCTGTCGCTCAACAAAAAAGGAAAAAACTAATTTATGTACACTATTCTGGTGACAGGTACACTAAAAGATCTGACTTCAGCATTATACAGTACATCCATGTAACAAAAAACACTTGTACCCCCTAAATCCATTGAAATAAGAAAAGCAAAATTATGACAAAGTATTGTGGTATTTATAGCATTTTTATAGGTAATACATAAGATCTAACAATTAAGTTCGTGAACTTGCCACCATGTACTTATGTACAACTATATGTACACCATACAGCACTGTACAAACAACTCAGTAGGGTTTCACAACCTTGGTATATTAGAGGTTTATACTTGTGTTCATGTTGACATGTGGCAGTGTCTTGCTGAATGCTGTTCATTATTATTGTTGCATGTTTTGGTGTGCCATTATGGGAATGTCAGAGCTTGAATTAGAGCAACAAACATCAAATTTCTTGTTAAACTTGGCAGAGTGGAAGTGAAATCAGAGACACGTTAGTCCAAGTTAATCAGGATAATGCCATGAAGAAAATGGCAGTGCACAAATGGATTAAGTGTTTTTCTGAGGGGAGAGAAACTATCACTCATGAAGAGAGATCAGGGCAGCCAGTAACAAGAAGAATTGATGAAAACATGAAAAAATTCATTGAATTGTACATCAAAATCACAGGCTGACTATGAGAAGCAAAACAGACCAAATAAACATCTATAGAGAAACAGGAAAATCTTAACTGAAATTCTTGGCCAACAATACATGGCTCTTGCATTATGACAATGAACCAGCTCACATATCACTGTCTGGGAGTAAGTTTTTAGACAGAAAACAAATAACTGTATTGGAAAACCTTCCCTACTCACCTGATCTGGCCCTCAGTGACTTTTTCTTTACCCTAACATAAAGGAAATATTGAAAGGAAGATATTTTAATGATATTCAGGACATCAGGGGTAATACAATGACAGCTCTGATGGCCATTCCAAAAAAAGAGTTCCAAAATTGCTTTGAAGAATGGACTAGGAGCTGGTGTCAGTGCATAGTTTCCTGAGGGGAGTACTTTGAAGGTGACCATAATGATATTCAGCAGTGAGGTACATAGCACTGTTTTTAGGAAGAGTTCATGAGCTTAATCATCAGACCTTATATGTAATACATATGACAACTATACCATAAAGTGCAACACAAATATTTCCATCTTGCTTTTTCTGTAGCTATTAAGACAAGAAATACTGTAGGCTCTATAACCCACATGTCCTCTGTTACTCGATGAGCCACAGGCACCGTCCATGGCCTCTGTTACATTTACTCACATATACCAGCATAGCATGAAAGTAGCCATAGACGATATATAAATGAATATAGTTGTGTTACAATAAAACAAAAGCAGTTACAAGCAAGATTGGGCCCACAAATCAGTTCTCCAACCCCTGGCATAAAAGGTTAGGAGTAAATAAAACTGTAATTGCAAAATTCTTACATCTTATGTGAAGTGGTACCACAACTCTAGGTGGACTATAAAAAGCTAAGGACATATCTTGAAACCCCTAGAACAAGAAATATTGTACATATTTATTTTATATTCAAACTAAAAATGCAAAGAAGAATAACTAAAGAGCCAATATAGAAAAATATAACGGCTGGACATGGTGGCTGCTAAGTCCAACTGCCCTGCCTCCACAGTTTGTCCCTCTCTATGGAGAATCTGAGGATTTAATTCTTTATGTTATGATGAAGTTATTTTTCTTCAAACACACACATAACACTTTCCTCATACTAATAAGTGCAATTTGTTAGTTCTACTGTGAATTAGACTGATGTAGATGAAGACCCCAAATGACCAGTGGGTGTCATTGCAGTCTTATATAAAACTTGGAGTGGCTCCTTAGTGGTCAGTCCTTTCTCGAGTGCAGTGATAAATTGTGCTCAGTTCTAAATGGAACCAAAGCATATCATTGATTCAAAACTTGGGAGGCTGAGGCAAGAGAATCGCTTAAGCCCAAGAGTCTGAGGTTGCTGTGAGCTGTGACGCCATGGCACTCTACCGAGGATGACATAGTGAGACTCTGTCTCAATAAAAACAAAAAAAAACTTAGCCATGTGATAACAATGGTAAGAAGTACATAGCTGAGAATTGAGAAAGAAAAAAAACAATGCCTTGAAATAGCCCAAATGACATCCCAAAGTCTTTTAACTTAAGTTTGTGTACTTTCCTCAGATAATAGCCATTTGGGCCGTGTTAGTGGGATGTTTCTTTTTTCATTTTTTTCTATTTCAAGTTATTCATTTTTCATAATTCTTGCCTTTGCCTTGACATTACTAAGTACAGGCCAAAAAAAAAAGAACATAGCAGGAAGTGGGCTTATCACCGTCAACAACCCCTAAGCACGATAAGCGTGTGCCCAAGTGACATGAAGGGGAGGGTCTCATGTGACAGGGTGACAAAACTTCTGAATCCATCACCTTTAAAAGGAAATGCATATGATCTGGACTTAGACCTGCCAGAACCCCACTAATGATTATTTTAAGACTTTTGTTCCTAATAATAACAAGCAGCTGTGCTAACTGTTTCTATTCACCATCTGAATGCACCTAGGAGTCAAATGATTTGAGTTCTGTGCTTGGCTCCCAACTCATCTGTTTTCTCATAGATGAAGAATGTTGTGGATTTTTTTTCCCCTGTAATTTTCTGACAAAGTCATTGCACCCTGACTCCAAGGACATTGTATTAGTTATAGTAAGTAAACTGCTATATATTTTTAAATCCCAAAACTCAGTAGCTTAAAATATGTGAAGCTTATGTCTTGGTAGGATAACCTTCCATACAAGTGTCAAAGATTTCTTTATGGGTGTTCTCCTAGGCAATTCTCTAGGGCTATGCCATCTACATGGTTGAAGCTGGTTCCAGCCAGTGGAAGGAGAAAGAGCAGGGAGAAGCATTAACTCTGTTTTAATGGTCCTGTCCCAGGATTGGTGGGACTTCCACACAGGTCCCACTGTGTAGAATTGAGTCACATGGTTACACATGGTTACAAGGGAGGCTGGAAAATGGCTTAACTGCATTTCCTCAAAATCAGATTTTGGAAGTCAGCACTTGATGTATTCCACAAGTATTCATCTCTACTCCAATGATGAAGTATAAAGTTTTAGTCTGATTAAACTCTAAACTGAGGCACAAAGAACTTTCCCAAGGTCACACAGCTAGCAAGTGGCTAAGTTGGCATTTGAGCCCAGAGTCCATATTTTTAACCACTGTTTATATCAACCCTAAAAGTATTAGCACCCAGATACAGTGGCTCACACTTATAGTCCTAGTACTTAGGGATTCCAAGGTGGAAATATCACTTGAAGCCAGAAGTTCAAGACCAGCCGAGTAACACAGCCAACACCCTCCCCTGTCTCTACAAAAAATAGAAAAATTAGCTGGGCATGGTAGCACAGTCCTGTAGTCCCAGCTACACAGGAGGCTGAATCAGGAGGATCACTTGAGTTTTAGATTGTAGTGAGCTGTGATCATACCTAGTCCAAACTCTAGTCCAAAACAACTCTAGTTCTTTGAACTCTAGTCCAAACAACAGAGTGAGATTCGATCTCAATTAATCAGTCAACCAATGTATTAGAAGAAAATATGGAGAAATGTTTTTTATAATCTTGGCATAAAGATTTCATCTATGACCATGACCTGAAGGCTCAGAGGTATAAAAGAAAGCAATCACATATTTGGCCACACAAAACTTAAAATTCCTTAATTTCTGATTTTCTTTTATAAGAAAATAAACAAAAGTAAATGAGAAGCAATAACTGAAGATAAATATTGACTATGAACATAATAAAAGGTTAATTTTCACAATATGTAGAGATTTCTGACAGACCCATTTCTTAAAAACAGAAAAATGGACAGAGGATATAGACAGGCAATTCATCGAAGAAAATCAAATGCCAGTAGAAAGCTGGGCCCAGTGGCTCATGCCTGTAATCCCAAGCACTTGGGAGGCTGCGGTGGGTAGATTGCCTGAGCTCACAAGTTCAAGACCAACCTGAGCAAGAGTGAGACCCCATCTCTAAAAAATAGCCCAGTGCTGTGGTAGGCGCCTATAGTCCTGGGAGGCTGAGGCAAGAGAATCACTTAAACCCAAGAGTTTGAGATTGCTGTGAGCTAAGATGCCATGGCACTCTACTAAGGGTGACCAATTGAGACTCTGTCTCCAAAAGAAAAACAAAAGCATATAAAAAGACAGGCCTGGGGGTGGAGCATGGTGGCTCACGCCTGTAATCCTAGCACTCTGGGAGGCTGAGGAGGGCAGATGGATCTCACAAGTTTGAGACCAACCTGAGCAAAAGCAAGACCTCCATCTCTACAAAAATTAGAAAAACTGAGGATCACTTGAGCCTGAGTAGGAGGTTGCTGTGAACTATGACACCATGGCACTCTACTCAAGGCAACAGCTTGAGACTGTCTCAAAAAAAAAAAAAAAAGACAGGCCTAATGCTGTGACAAGTGCCTAGCTACCAGCTACTTGGGAAGCAGGAGGATCCCTTGAGCCCCACAATGGGAGACCAACATACGCAAAATTACAAGACCTGTCTCTCAAAAAAAATAAGGAAAAGGCGGCACCTGTGGCTCAGTGAGTAGGGCGCAGGCCCCATATACCGAGGGTGGCAGGGTCAAACCCAACTGCTACAACAGAAAAATAGCTGGGTGTTGTGGCAGGAACCTGTAGTCCCAGCTACTCGGGAGGCTGAGGCAAGAGAATCACCTAAGCCCTGGAGCTGGAGGTTGCTGTGAGCTGTGAAGCCACTGCACTCTACTGAGGGCAACAAAGTGAGACTCTGTCTCTAAAAAAAAAAATAAGAAAAAGAAAACACCCAACCCCATTAATAGTAAAAGCTATTGGAAATAAATGTGGCACTGGGCACACACCTGTAATCTCAGCTCTCTGGGAGGTCATGGCAGGTGGATCACTTGAGCTCAGGAGTTTGAGACCAGCCTGAGCAAAAGCAAGACCCCATCTCTAAAAACAACAACAACAACAACAAAAACTAGCTGGGTGTTGTGTAGTCCCAGCTACTTGGGAGGCTGAGGCAAGAGGATCACTTGAGCCCAAGAGTTTGAAGTTGCTGTCAACTTTGCTGCCACAGTACTCTATAAGGGTAACAAAGTGAGATTCTGTGTCAAAATAAATAAATAAAAATAAATAATGAGGCAATATTTTAAACCTATCATATTGAAAAAGTTGTTAAAGATTTCTAATACTCTGGCTCAGC
>CAUYRH010068190.1:0-33079 GCA_963574655.1 Perodicticus potto
TGGCGGGAGACTGTAGTCCCACCTACTTGGGAGGCGGAGGCAGGAGACTCGCTTGAGCCCAGGAATTGGAGATTGCTGTGAGCTGTGATGCCACAGCACTCTATCCAGGGTGACAGCTTGAGGCTCTGTCTCAAAAAAAAATAAAATAAAATAAAAAAAAAATAAAAATTGGATTGCTTCCTTATTCTTGAGTTTTGAGAGTTCTTTTTTCTTTTGAAAAGGAAGATACTACTAGATGATTTGAATATGCTTGGTCAATTATATTAATGAAAGCTGTCTTCTCTTAGTGTGGTATCTTTTACTTGATGCTATAATGTTTCAGATCTGGATGTCAGGGAAACCGAACCACTCAAAATCGTCACAAAAAGAAAAAGAAGTTGAATAAAGAGAAACTGCAGATTAGTAAAGAAAACTGATTTGCACTTGACTTTACACAGCAGCAGATACAGACCCCTGTGAGTCAAACGGATGACAGATTAGTGAGAATGGACATTACAGAGCTTTGCTCTGCCCACCAGACAGTTCCTGAAGCGAGCCCTCTCCATCTGACTGTCCTTTTCCTATCTCTATATATCTGGATCGATAGACACTGTGCCTGATGCCACTGCACCCCATCCAAACCTCCACTTGGTACATGACTCTTTTTTTTTTTTTTTTTAACTAAAATGCAGTGGTATAATCACCAAACTCATAGAACCTTAAACTCCTGAGTTCAAGTAGTCCTTCTGCATCAGTCTCTGACGTAGCTGGGACTACTCACTTGCACCACCATCCCCAGCTAATTTTTCTTTTCTCTCTCTCTGCCTCTTTTTTTTGGGGGGGGGTAAAATCAGGGCCTCACTATTGCCCAGGCTAGTCTTGAACTCCTAGCCTCAAGCACTCAATCCTTTCACCTTGGCCTTCCAAAGGGCTAGATTATAGGTGTGAGTCACCATGCCCACCTTGTACATGATTCTTAAGGCATTCCTGCTAGGTTTTTTGCATGATTCTCTTGCATGATTTTTGGCCTTATTAGGTCCTTTGATTTAAGTAATCTGCATTGCCTCTACTGAGGATCTTGGCTCTCAAGAAGAAATTCTTCCCTTTTCCTCCCCCAAAGTCAGTCCTCATATCTAAGTGAAGGAAAAAGTGCAGGATTCAGATTTGGGGACAGGTTAAACTGAAGAAACAGCAAACAGAAATCCTTACATGGGTAAGTTACTGTAGCATAAAGACAAAGACACGCAAAGCAATATTATACATTATTTAAAGATACATATGTGTGCATGATATAAAGTAATGCATGGTAAAGGTAAATGCCAAATTCAGGATCACAGGTACCATTGGAGGGGTAGGGGAAGAATGCAATTGGAGAAGAGAAACAGGGGTCTTCAACTATATGCATGTTTTATTTCTTAAACTGAGTGGTAGGTATAGGGGTGCTCATTATATTATTAGTATTTCATGCAAAATATTTAAAAGAAATATTTATTAAAATATCATCACAGCTCATGCATAAGTGGAGATAAGATATAAGGTCTGATAAGACTCCCACCACAGGCGCTTGCAGGTGGGGAGCAGGTGCAGTGGTAAGCTCTCCCACTTCCTCAGTGCCTCCTTTCCTGTGTGGCCAGCACACATGTGCTGGAGCACATGGTGCAGATGCCGTCCCATAGAAGTTGTGATGGGCCTCGCCCATCACTTTGAAGATGTAGGCTCCAAGGGCAAGGCCAAGTTACGTGGAGGGCTGCTCTGTTGGATGAAGTCCACTCAATCAAGTTGGAACTGCTCAGTCATGAAGCTCTCCAGAGAAAAATTTCCTGAGTTTCCTCTCTGTAGTCCCCTCTGTACTCTGGATTTTTGGACATAGTTCCAAGTTAATAATGTATTAACTTGCCTCAATATACTATGAGGCACTGAAATCCAAATCACTAATATCAGGTCAAAACATCTTGTATTATTTTCTGTTCCTGCTATAACAGATTACCACAAATTTAGTGGTTTAACATAATGCAAAGTTATTATCTTATAATTCTGTTGGTTAAAATTCTGGTACAGGTCTCACTGGGTTAAAGTCAAAGTGTTAACAGGGCTGGGACTACCGGAGGCTTTAAGGGAAACTTTTCCAGCTGCTAATGGCTGCCCATGTTCCTAGGCACAGGACCTGTTTCTTCATCTTCAAAGTTAGCGAATGTAGCTCTGAACGTAGTAACATCTTCCTCTGATGTGGGTATGAAAGGTCCTCTCCACTTTTAACAACTCATCTGAGAAGACTAGACCCACCCTGATAATCTAGTATAATCTAGCTCCATATCTCAAGGTCCTTGATTTAATCGCAGCCACAAAGTCTCTTTTGTCATAATTGCCTATATTCCTTACTTTATTAAAAAATAGAAAGACTTTTCTGCCATCCCTGGAAACTAACACATGGACTTCTTTGGATGCCATTGTCCAGCTACCACACACCCACACACATGGGGGCCCTCCTTGATTTAAGGTGCCAGTGGCCTGGATGTATGGCAAAGCCAGAGTATTCAGCTCTATCTAGGTAATAATTCAAAGGTCTCCTAAGAGGCTTTTACTTGTAGTAACACTTTTTCCTTATATGGAGTTATCATTCATTTTGCTAGCATCAATTTATAGAGAAAGTAAGTCAAGGTAGAAGTAATATCCATCGTGACGGCGGATAAACCAATCATCATTACAAACAACTCTGCAGATTGGGATATATGAATGTTGGCTTATCAATTTCCTAATTATTTATGCAAAGGTTTTGAGATTGCATACATGCAATAAAATAAATCAAAAACAAAATATTAAGTAGGGTGTGGTGGCTCATTCCTGTAATCCTAGCACTTTGAGAGGTTGAGGCAGGAGGATGTTCGAGGTCAGGAGTTTAAGACGCCCTGATTAAGAGCAAGACATTATCTTTACAAAATAAATAAATAAATAAACAAATACATAGAAAAATTATCCAGATGTGGTTGGTGGTGCATGCCTGTAGTCCTAGCTACCTGAGGGGCTAGGGCAGAAGGATTGCTTGAGCTCAGAAGTTCGAGGCTGCAGTTAGCTATAATAATGCCACTGATGATCTAGCCCAGTAACATAGCCTGTCCCCAAACAACAACAAACCACTGAACAAGAAAGTATAGAGCAGGCAAAGAACATGCAGATATGAAGATAATACTTATACTACAATGCCACCTATATATATTCCGGGTAACAAAGAGAGATTTTATTTAGGAAGAACAAAGAGAAAGTTTAGTGCATGTCCAAAGATAGTTGGAAGTGGGTCCCTCTCAGGAAGCAGAGAAAGTGAGAGAGAAACCAATGCCATATAGTTTTGATAATGAACTCCCTGGTAGCTAAAACAAAATGAAAATTGAGTCCCTTACATGGTTGTTATTATTCATGTGATAAAAACATTCCCTTTTCTAAAGAGAATCTGGTCTTAATAGCCCTGATGTCTAAAAGGAAGTTCTCATTTAAGTGGCCCTACGTGAAACAACAATCTCTCTGTAGCAAATGAGAAAGATCTTTCCTAGGATTGTTCAGGGCATAAAACCAAAGTACAACTCAGTAAAAGCAATTCTGTGAGGCCAAGGCAGTATGTTCCAAACAGCAGCTTTCAGGCAATAAACATGATCCAAGTTGTGTCTCTATTAAGTAAAAAAATTAACTTATGACTAATACAAAAAATAAAATGGAATAGAACAAAATAGAATTTAAAAATTCAAATGTTGCAGTGGGTGTATGTGAGTGTAAATACATATAAAACTGTACACAGGGCAGTGCCTTTGGCTCAAAGGAATAGGGTGCTGGCCCCATATGGCGGAGGTGGTGGGTTCAAACCCAGCCCCAGCCAAAAACTGCAAAAAAAAAAAAAAAAAACTGTACACATAATCCTCCATATAAGAACTCTTGGCCAGGCTCAGTGGCTCATGCCTGTAATCCTAGCATTCTGGGAGGCTGAGGCAGGTAGATTGCTTGAACTCACAAGTTCCAGACTAGCTTGAGTAAGAGTGAGTCCCTGTGGCTACTAAAAATAGAAAAATTAGCTGGGTGTTGTAGAGGACACATGTAGTCCTGGCTACTCAGGAGGCTGAGGCAAGAGGATCACTTGAACCTAGGAATTTGAGGTTGCTGTGAGCTATTAAACCATGGCACTCTACCCAGGGTGACATAGAGTGAGACTGTCGAAAGAAAAAGAAAAGAAAGAAAGAAGGAAGGAAGGACGGAAGGAAGGAAGGAAAGAGAGAGAAAAAGAGAACGCTTCAACAAGCCTTTGCTAAGAGTTGCTCAGCAAATAGATTGCTATGATATCCTCTGACAAGGGTCTGTCACACAAACATTGTCTCTTGCACTTACTTCAGAATAGAACTTAGCAAAATCCAAACCAGGAAGGTAAGGAATAGGGTCAGAGTATCAGAAGGGCTATGGTAAAATGCCCAGGGCATGAAAGAATAAGAAAACAGACAGTAAGGGTGACATTTTCCTATGGAAACTGAGAAACTAAAATTCCGCCTGGCCAGTCCTTCCACCTGTGTGACTCAAACTCTAGTGACTCTAAACTTTTTCTCAAGAGGTCAGTCAGCACCAAAGAGGCCCACAAACTATAAAGTATAATAAAGGTAACACTGTGCCAAGTCAATGAACTAATAGGTATTTTTCATAGTTCAGGTGGACTATGAGATACCAGGTTTTGATCATTTTTCTTTGGTTCACTTAGAAACTTTTTCCTGGAGCACTAATTTCTTTCTTTGCCTAACACCTATTCTTTCCTTATTCTTGCGATTATGGAGGATAAATATGAAAATGAAAAGAATTTGCTACTTTCTGAGTATTTTCTTTATAAATTAATAAACTGCTAATTTTAAAGCCTATCAAAACAATAAGTTAGGTAAATGTTTTATGTAATATATGAATTGCCATAACTGAAACAGTTATTTTAGGATAGCATTTGGTTTTAAAATTTAACTATTCTGGCTCAGTGCCTGTGGCTCAAGGGGCGAAGGTGCCAGCCACATACACCTGAGCTGGCAGGTTTGAATCCAGCCCAGGCCTGCCAAACAACAATGACAGCTGCAATCAAAAACTAGCCGGGCATTGTGGCAGGTGCCTGTAGTCCCAGCTACTTGGGAGGCAGAGGCAGGAGAATCGCTTGAGCCCAGGAGTTGGAGGTTGCTATGAGCTGTGATGCCACGGCACTCTACTCAGGGCGACAGCTTGAGGCTCTGTCTCAAAAAAAAAAAAAAAAAAAAAAAAAGAAGTAAAATTTAACTATTCTATAATACTGGTTAGAGGATATCTTATTTTTATAAAAAGGTTCCTATTTTACTGAAGATGGGCTCTAAAAGGAACTTACTTTAAGCTCAACTTAAACCCTGGTCAGTCTGTTAACTAGACTCTCGCCTTTTTCTCACCAAATTCCTGACTTTAGTGGACCTTATCTAGGACCAGGAGACATTTTGCACTTGACAATTAAAACACCGACTCAGCCAGTCAGAATGCAAAGCTGGAGTCAAGGATCCTGTCTCAGGATGGAGGAATTCAGGAGGTAGATGGAGCAGATAGCAGGATCAGAATTGTGAAAAAGAACCAACGGCAGAGGCCAGACAGGCCACAGAGAAGCACATGACAACTCCCTAAGACAGGTGTGAACCATCCAGCTGAACTCCAGCAGAGCAAGTCTTGCTGGCCCAGAGTTCCTCAGAGAATGAGGAGTGAGACTTCCGGAACACACTCTGTACCTCAAAAAACAAAACAAAACCCTTTTTTGGAAAATTTCACACATACAGAGGTAGTTCAAATAATATCATGAACCTCCATGTACCCACCACTTAACTTCAACAGTTGTCAACATCTTTCCATTATCATTTCATCTCTCTCCAACCCTATTCTTAGCCACAGTTGGTCAATTTTTTTGTTTTCCCAGAGTATTTCAAAGCAAACCTTGTCATCACATGAATTTACTCATAAGTACTTTTCAATGTGTATCACTGATAAAGGGTTTTAGAAACAAAATGAAGCCACTATCACATCTATTAAAATTAATAATACTTCTTGATATTATGTAATATGCAGACTGAGTTCATTTCCCACTATTATCTCACATATATTTTCAGGGTTATCTTGCTGGGTTTCACATGCTGCATTTAGTTGATTTACCCTTTGAGTTCCTAGTCTTTCTTAGTCAATGACAGTTATTTCTCCTTCCTTCCTTCCTTGCTTCCTCCCTCCCTCCCTTCCTTTCTTCCTTTCTTTCTCTGACATAGTCTCACTATGTCGCCCTCCATAAAATGCCCTAGTGTCACAGCTCACAGTAACCTCAAATTCTGGGGCTCGAGTGATTCTCTTGCCTCAGCTTCCCAAGTAGCTGGGACTACAGGCACCCACCACAACTCCCGGCTCTTTTTTGGTCGCAGTTGTCATTGTTTAGCAGGCCCGGACTAGGCTTGAACCTGCCAGGCTCTGTGTATTAAGCCACAGGTGCCAAGCTCCCTTCCCTTTTCTCATGTCACTTTTTAAAAAATATTTCCCACATTCTGTTTGTCATCAGTGTCATCTAGTATGTGACTTTGTCACTGTGCTTCCTATTTACTGGTAGGTAAGTCTAGCAGCTAGCTGTTGGCTTCTGTGGTTTGGTAAGAATGCGCTGTGTTGCAGATGGTGTCCTGGGCTTCCTTTGAACCATGTCTGGGGACACAGGTCTGCCTGTCTCACTGTTAGTGGGGTTGAGATTAATAGGCAGGTTCAGGTATTTGTCAGTCTGACCCATTCATTAAAAGCTCCTTATTAGTCTTGGATCTAAAGATTTCAGTAGCCATTATGATAATTGTTTACATCCCTTATTTTATTCATGGATACAAAATATAATTTTCCAAATATATTTTTTTCTCCTGCTTACATTTCTCAATGAAGAACTGTCCCTCGTCAATTACTTAGAATCTCTGAGGATTGAGAGGAAAGCCTACAGTATGCTTTAAAAGTGAGATGGTGTGTCTGACACTCTTTATCATATGTAACTGTGCACCCATTCCAGTTCCCATTGCTAGGAAGACTAAGGGTCACTCTTATAATCTGCGTATCACCAAGGCCTAAAACACAGTTGCTACTAATGAGTGACAGAATGTCTTGAGTGCTCTCCCCTCATGTCCCTATGCCCAAATTGGACTGGGCTTCAAGGCCCAGCTGCCATTTCCTTCACAAAGCCTTCTGTGATCCTCCCACGTAGAAGTTATCTCTTCCTCCTCTGAATTCCAATCCTTTGGCAAATATCTACTCTGTTAGATGCAGTCACTGTGTCTCTTTTCTGAAAACATCCTTTCCTTGTTAATGGTTATAAAAGTATTTGCTCTTCTTTGCTAGATTCCTTAGTAGCAAGGCTTATGTTTCACTTGGCTTTCTATCTCCATAGTGACAGCATAGTTCATCTTTTGTGGGAAGTCAATAATTACTTACGGAATAAAAAAATTAATAAATTAGAAAACAAAAAAATATCTTTGGACCCTCATATCATTGGATTTTCTTTTCTCTTAAAGGTGAATGGGTATTCAATGATTTAGTAGAGAATGCTGCTTTTTTTTTTGAGACAGAGTCTCACTATGTCTCCTTCAGTAGAGTGCTGTGGTGTCACAGCTCACAGCAACCTCAACTCTTGGGCTTAAGCAGTTTTCTTGCCTCAGCCTCCCAAGTAGCAGGGACTACAAGCACCCACCGCAACGCCCAGGTACTTTTTTTGTTGCAGTTGTTTAGCTGGCCCAGGTTGGGTTCCAACCCACCACCCTTGGTGTATGTGACTGGCGCCATAACCACTTTGCTATGGGCGCTGAGCTGAGAATGCTGCTTTTTAATAGTTTAGAATACGATGGTAGACGTCTCTAACTGCTATCAAAAAATTATGTTAATTAATCCATTTCATTCTAGTAAATTTTTTTTTTCTTGCAGCTTTCTGGCCAGGGCAGGTTTGAATCCACCACCTCCAGTATATGGGGCCGGCGCCCTACTCCCTGAGCCACAGGTACCACCCCATTCTAGTGAATTTTTAAATTACTGTATATCTAGATATCAAGACCATATTTTCATTTCCTTGTAACATATTTTTTCCTGTTTTATCTGCTTGTAGTTTTACATGCCATCTAAAGTAAACTGTGAGTGTTAGTTTCCAAAGCACCCCTTAATCATGATTGTTGTATAAAGCTATTATGGTAGCATATGCAACAATGTAAATGTGCTTCATCCACTGTGAAAAATAGCACATATTTTTTGATTTCTGCATTTTGAAAGAAATAAATCTGATTAAACAGAAACTAGGTGAGACGATATTTAATATTTCAAAACTCCAAAATGTAAACTACCATTCTGTGCTTTTGTAGGTTTTAGTTACTCATGTATTGATGCCAATTTGTGACTATTTTAATGAGCAAATGTTTTGAAGGTTGATGATTTCTTAAACTTGTTAATAAAATGATGTTGTGTGAGAAAATGATAGCAAGGCAATGAAAAGTCTTTCTCACCAAGAAATCAAGCTCCTCATTTAGATTGTGATACTTATCCAGTTTGACTCCCAGTAAGATAGGCACATCTTTGACATTCTTGGCGTCATCTGAATCAAAGTCTGTGACCTGCGATTAAACATATTTGTGCTTACTCTCAATACTTTCGCACTTTTTGGAACACTTAGAATAAGTACTTTATTGGTTTAAAAATTAAAGAGATTATCAGTGGCTGAAATTATAGTCCTATAGAATTTACAACTACAAGGACTTCAACAAACTTACCCCCCCAAATATCTGGCATTGTATTTTTTATGTTAAAGTATGCAGTATCTGTTAAACTTGCCTCAATAACATGATCTTGAAATGCTTTTTCATTAGCAATTAATTCTCTGAAGGTTATGATCCTGTCTTTATGTTTCAGTAGCTAAGAAAAGAAGAATTTGGTATGTTAGAGAAGGACAGGAAATAAAACTACATTCTATAATATTTATAATAAAAATCATCAAACCACACACCATTCAATAAACCAATAATAAACTGTTTTTACAGCTCTTGTGAGGAAGAGTTCACACAGCAGGCCTAAGGCTGCAAGGCTTCCTAGCAAGATTGCTCCTTACCTGGCATCTGGAAACCTGGAGTGTAGGAGAGTTTCCATCATTCCCTGATATGAATGTCTCATTGCGTCTAACCTGTTTGTCCAAAGCACGTAGTTTAAGCTGGGCATCTGCTTTCCTTCTTGAGGTCTGGAACTTTAGCATATGCTGGGGAGGAGGTGTCTATGTGAACAGCTCCTAATAAAATCCCTGGACATCGGGGCTCTAGAGAGCCTCACAGGTGGACACTGCTTCACATCTGTGGTCGATAGTCATTGTTAGGGGAATGAATGCATTTTGCGTGAGTTCACGAAGATTCTTGGAAATCCGGGTCTGATTTCCTCGGGTCTATGTCCCATGTGCCTCTCCCTTGGCTGATTTTGCTTTGTATCCTTTTGCTGTTACACCTCAGAGCTGTGAGGACTACTCAGTCCTTTAGCTAATCACCAGATCTAGGAGTGATCTGGTTTTCTCCAAGGAACTTATCCTAACACACAATTGATATTATAGTCAGGCTATTAAAATTCTTCTTTAAAGAAAAAAATAGCAAAATTTGTCTGTATGCAATTTATTTATTTATTTATTTTTTTATTGAATCATAGCTGTGTACATTAATTCAATCATGGGGTACAGTGTGCGGGCTTCACATACAATCTGAAATATTGTAATCATTTCTTACTTGTTCATTTGTTCCGTCAGTATAATTATAAATCTGAGTATTCAATATTGAAACTTTTCCAAGTCACTAGTGGGGTAAAGTGTGCTGCAAAAAATGTTTTATTCTTCATTATGACAATTTTCCAATATTTAGAATAGAGAAAAAACTTTAAGGAATCTCCATGTAAGCATCCAGCTTCAATAACTACCAGCTAATGGCCAATATCATTTATATCCCCGATCACTGCCCTCCCCTCTCCATCCCTCCTTAACTGAATCAACTGCAGACATCATTTCATCTCAATATTTGAATAGCAAGAATTAACCAAAAACCATAAATATCGAAATTGTATTTTTGTGATGGCCTAAATTGGGCTTTGTTTTGTGTTTTGTTTATTTTGAGACAGAGTCTTACTCTCTTCTCCTGGGCAGAGTACTGTGGCATGATCATAGCTCATAGCAAACTCAGACTCTTGGGCTCAAGAGATTCTCTTGCCTTAGCCTCCTGAGTAGCTGGGAATATGGGCGTGCACCATCACAACCAGCTAGTTTTTCTCTTCTTTTTTTTTTTTTTAATTAGAGACAGAGTCTCACTTGGTCACCCTCAGTAAAGTGCCGTAGCATCACAGTTCACAGCAACCTCCAACTCTTGGGCTTAGGTGATCCTCTTGCCTCAGCATCCCCTGAGTAGCTGGGACTACAGGCGCCCGCCACAACACCCAACTATTTTTTGTTGCAGTTTGGCTGGGGCTGGGTTTGAACCTGCCACCCTCGGTATATGGGACTGGCACCCTACCCACTGAGCCACAGGCGCTGCCCTAGTTTTTAAATTCTTAGGAGAGACAGGGTCTTGCTTTATTCAGGCTGGTCCTGAACTCCTGAGCTCAAGCAATCCACCTGCCTCAGGCTCCCAGAGTGCTCGGATTACAGGCATGAGCCACCGCTCATTAGGCTTATTTTTGATGGGTGGTTACATAAGTGGAGGCCAGTAGTTTCTCTTCATGGCTATGTTTATGCCTTGGTCCTTCTCTCTTCTGATTAGCTAGAAGATAGAGAGATTCCCCAGGACACCTGCAACATGTCAGTTCAGAGAAGCAGTACAGAACCGAATTTGTTATAATCCAAGATTCCAGGTTCAAATATATTTTGGTTCCTTTAGCCAGATAAAGTTGTTATTTCTGTATTTCTCTCAGACTAAAAACAGCACAATTTAACATCCTGTTGTCATTTTCCCTATTTAACTTAACTCTCTTAATTTTCCCCTTTAATCTCTATACCACCAAACCATTATCCTAAGTGATGAAAATTGAAATCACTATACATGTAGGAATATCAAAATAAATCATTCTTCAGGAAGTGGTAGTGCCATGCAAAAGTGAAAAAAATAATCACACCAATTTTTTTCCTGTTTTCAAAATAGACTTAAGTTGTGAAGCAAGTCAAATGTTGAACATTATATTTCCTTAGTGAGAGGCATAATAAAATTAACGTGGTCCCCAAAAACAATTCTTGAAAGAATCCAAACTTTAGAAACAGTTATCGTATTTTGCTATGTTTAGGGTACTCCTGTGTTTTAGTGCACACCCACATTTTTAGCCCAAACTTTCAGAAAAAAAACTTTAGTTTTAATTTTTTAATTCCAATTTTTATTTGTTTATCCAAATTATTATAAAATAATTTTATCATTTATTTTTTAACCATGTACTGGTAATTCTTTGTCACTGTTAATATAAATATCATCTTCTGATATTTACATCTACATTACTGGTGTCCTCTGAAGAGTCACTTTCCTCATCCCACTAAATTTCATCGTCCTCACTTCCATCACAGCATTGCTGATGCTGATTTCACAACTATTTCCTTCTTGACACTGTTCCACAATTGTGGGATCCAATCACAAACCCAGGGGATAGATGCTTTCTTGATTCTGCCGGTAGGTGTTAAATTATTACCAGTTGTTTACATCTACAATATCCTCATTAAGGCCTATAATGAGGGTCATACAAGCTTGTTTACTGACACTTTAAGAGGCAGCAGTTGGCTGGTTAGCCCACCAGGTATACCAGCAAGTTAGGTCTTCAAGTCTGTTGTGATTGCTTTTGATTTTGTGTAAACTGGCCTTGAAAGTGATCAAAAACAAGCAAAGCTGGGTTCTTTTTTTAAGTAATCCTCCAGGTCTTCCTGCCTAGACTTTGTTAAACCAGATTTTCATGCCTTCTTCATTCATCCATCCTTTTTTCATGCATGCAGACAATAACTCCACTTGGAATCTTTTCTTTTGGAAACATTTTTCTTTTAAAGATGATCATAGGGCTCGGCGCCTGTGGCTCAAAGGGGTAAGGCGCCAGCCACGTACACCTGAGCTGACGGGTTCAAATCCAGCCCGGGCCCACCAAACAACAATGACGGCTGCAACCAAAAAATGGCCGGGCGGGTGTTGTGGCGGGCGCCTGTAGTCCCAGCTGCTTGGGAGGCAGAGGCAGGACACTCGCTTGAGCCCAGGAATTGGAGGTTGCTGTGAGCTGTGATGCCACAGCTCTCTATCCAGGGTGACAGCTTGAGGCTCTGTCTCAAAAAATAAAAATAATAATAAATAAAGATGATCATAGGTGGTACGTTTGGCGCAGCTGCACAACAGGCTAGAACAACAGTACAAGTGTTTTCTCATGTCCACTAGTTTTAACCACCACGGTCTTTGCTCCTTTGAAATCCATAATTCTGGAGGCTTCACATAAAACATGAGTGGAACCCCATCCATATTGGCGATTTGGGACAGCTCAAAGTTGTCTTTCAAAGATTGATAATATAAGAATGAAACTCCAAAACTTGATTCTCATAGGCTGCTAGAAGGTTTGGGACAAGGTTTGTGTACTCCTGTTCAAACCTTCTCTCTTCATAAAGCTAAAGCACCATTTGGGTGGCACCTGTGGCTCAGTGGTAAGGCACTGGCCCCATATACCAAGGGTAGTAGGTTTGAACCCCGCCCTGGCAACTGTAACAAAAAATAGCCAGGAATGACTTGGTGTCTGTGGCTCAACGGGCTAAGGCACCAGCCACATACACCTGAGCTGGCGGGTTCAAATCCAGCCCAGCCCACAGAACAATGACGGCTGCAACAAAAAAATGCCTGGGCGTTGTGGTGGACACCTGTAGTACCAGCTACTTGGGAGGCAGAGGCAGGAGACTTGCTTGAGCCTAGGAATTGGAGGTTGCTGTGAGCTGTGATGCCACAGCACTCTATCCAGGGTGACAGCTTGAGGCTCTGTCTCAAAAAAAAAAAAAAAATAGCTGGGTGTTGTGGCAGGTGCCTGTAGTCCTAGCTACTCGGGAGGCTGAGGCAAGAGAATCTCTTAAGCCCACGAGTTAGAGGTTGCTGTGAGCTGTGATGACACCGAACTCTACAGAGGGTGACAGAGTGAGAGAGGCTCTGTCTCAAAAACAAAAGCACCATTTAGGTATCCCTTAGAAATCATAATTGTTTTTTTCTTCTGCAATCCTTTTAACTTCTTCTTGTATCTTCTTGGTCCAAACAGAGATCCCAATTTGATGCAGCTCCAGAACCCAGATCCTCACATCCTGCTGAACCTTTGGCCATTTGGAGGTTTCCCTTCTTCTGTCTTGTTACCTGAAGAAGATTTTCTTCCTGATGCTTCCACAATCTGATGACACTCTCCATGGGAAGAGGTCCAAAGTGGCTCTGTTCCCATGCTCTTTAGCTTAAAGCAGTGTACAAAAAGCATTTTGAAATTTTCCAATAATTTTGTAGTTAGATTGCTAGCTTCGTAAAGTGTACGAAGAGAAATATGTTGCTCTTTTCTCTCTCTCTCTCTCTCTTTTTTTGAGACAGAGTCTCACTTTGTTGCCCTTGGTAGAGTGCTATGGCATCACAGCTCACAGTAACCTCAAACTCGTGGACTCGAGCGATTCTCTTGCCTCAGCTTCCCAAGTAACTGGGACTACAGGCACCCACCACAACTTCCTGCATTTTTTGGTCGCAGTTGTCATTGCTGTTTTAGCTGGCTGGGGCTGGATTCGAACCTGCCACTCTCAATATATGGGGCCAGTGCCCTACCCATTGAGCCATAGGCGCCACCCTGAAATATGTTGCTCTATATTGACCAAAAATGTGGCCAGGTGCAGTGGCTGAAGCCTGTAATCCCAGAACTCTAGGAGGCCGAGGTGGGTGGATCCCCAAACTCAGGAGTTCAAAACCAACCTAAGCAAAGAGAGTCCCCACCTCTACTAAAACATAGAAAAACTAGCTGGGAGTTGTGATGGGAGCCTGTAATCCCAGCTACTCAGGAGGCTGAGGCAAGAGGGTCACTTGAGCCCAGGAGTTTAAGGTTGCTTAAGCTATGATGCCATAGCACTCTACCCAGGGTGACAGAGACTCTGTCAAAAAAGGAAAGAAAGAAGAGAGAAAGAGAGAAAGATGAGGGAGGGAGTGGGAAGGAGAGGGAGGCAGGGGAGGGAGAAGGAGGAGGAAAGGAGGGAGGAAGGAAGGAAGAGAGGGAGAGAGGGAAATGCCTTCATTGCAAGTCATGGTAAGTTCAATAAAACCAAAAACCATATTCCAGGGTTTGTTTTGCATATGAATATTGTTATAGCTTTCTAGAGTTACACTTTAACATGTAATCATAATTAAAATAATTAAAAACATTTATATATGCCTCTCAAATGCAAACAGTGTAACCTAATTGCATGTACCCTCATATTAATCTGAAATAAAACACATTTATCTTTAAGAAAACTGTTACATACAAAAGTTAAATGATAAAAACAGAAAAATTAAAGAAATTACAAAGTAAATAAAAATAAAAACATTTATACAGATATGGAATCAGTACTACCCATGAATAATGTGCATTATTTTGAGCTATTATTTTTGCCTCAAAAATTTGGACAATAAAATACGCATTATGTATGACAAAATACAGTACTTCTTTGCTACCCTTTTTTCCCACTAAAAATGATACAATTTTTAGGTGAAGAATAAATATAGTACCTCTTTATCTAAAATTTTCTTTTTAAGATGAAAGCTCTTCAGTTTTTGCAGCATTATATCATTGACTTTGTCACTCTCTTTAAAATGTTCAGTATCAGGATTGGTGATGTCCTAAGTAATGGTTTGAGAAACCATATTAAAATACTTTAAGTAAAGCTAAAAGGAAAAACCAAAAACATAAATGAAACAAATCTCCCTTCCAAAATAAGTGATTAAACCAAAGGAGGTAAAATCATATTGAACTCCATTTGTTCAATTACTCATCAGAAGACATCTGATAAAGGATTAGTATCAAAGACTATTAAATCACACCTGCACAGAAGTTGTTTTGAGGACAGACTAGTATAGTTGCTGGGAAGTTAATACTCATCTATAATAACTAAGCATGCTTACCTATTCATGCATAATATCCCCCCACCCCATAGCCTGGTCAGTTTACAAATCCAAATTTTAAACAAATTGCTATACCTAACACCAGAACAATCTGACATCCTCAATAATACTGAAACTCTAGATATTTCAAAGCTACCCTGAAAAAAAGTACTTTGCCCAGTATAACCTAGGGGTCAAAATTGCATGGGTTTGTATCTGAGTTGTGGGACTTAACCACATTCGAGGCCTTGGACAAGAAATTCAACTATTCTAACTCTTGGTTTGTTTCTCCATGTTAAAAAAAAGAAGCCTAACATTAATAATATAAATGATGTAAGGATTGAATGAGATAATCCATGAAAATCTGGATGGTAAACTTAAATGCCTCCAAGGATAGGTCAGGAAGTTAGTAAATGCTTGCTGAGTGTCTACAAGTTTAGCTCTTTATTAGGTATTAGGCATACTTAACATGCCTACTTACAAACTAAGTCTCTGATCTTGAAATCTTATGTTCTCGTGGGGGGTTACCTACATAGAATAGGCAAACAGATAGTATTTGTTTGGGTTGGGAGGAGATATACTAAGAATGACACAATCTACCACTGAGAGGTCTGATAGATAAGTAACAGGCAGCATGTGAGACTGTGAAAGAACAGTGAGACAGGAGAAATCCAAGCAAATACGGTGAGCAAGGACATGTTTGATGGGACAGGGAAGGGTGGAAAAGCTTGCAACAAAGAAGAATCTGTGCCACATTCACATTCAAGCATTAAAAACCAATACTTTAGGTGGACATAGTCTGTGGGCTACCACTTTGTGATCTCAGTATAAAATGCTTAGCTCAGTTTCTAGCATTCAATAACTAAGTGCTGGTGTTCAACAAATTTTAGTTAAAACAAAACAAAAACAGAAGTTGTGTTGGATCAAGAACATAGCAAACCCATGCCCCTAATTTTGGCTTGCATAAGTGCACTTAATTAAGATCAAAGAACTGTATAATAAAGGAGGAAGAGGAAGAAAGAGAGCTAGCTAGTTTGAGGTCCTATCAAGTGCATGTCATTTATATGTTCTCTTCATTAAACGTGCTTATAAGCTTCCAGGACAGCAGCATTATTTCCCCATCTTAAAGATGAGGAAAATATGGGCAGCGCCTGTGGCTCAGTGAGTAGGGCACTGGCCCCATATACCAAGGGTAGTGGGTTCAAACCCAGCCGCCAGCTGAACTACAACAAAAAACAGCCGGGCGCTGTGGCAGGCGCCTGTAGTCCCAGCTACTCGGGAGGCTGAGGCAAGAAAATCGCCTAGGCCCAGGAGTTGGAGCTGTGAGCTGTGATGAGACAGCACTCTACTGAGGGTGATAAAGTGAAACTCTTTCTCTAACAAAAAAGATGAGGAAAATAAGGCAGATTCATACAGTCAGAATGATGAAGCCAGGATTTGAGCTGACACTAACTTCGCTTTCATTCTACTGCTGTACATAGCTCCGTGCTGCCCTTCCTCCACCCCCACCCAAAGCTCTACCTTAGACTGGGGGCTAACGGCTCATTAATGTGAACAATCACTAATCACAAGTGCAAAGACTATTGCTCTGAGAGAACATTCCTGAAATACGAGAAGTACTGAATGAAGGGGTTCGCTTGATGCCTTTATTGTTTATTTTACTACATTTTCTTACTTTAGACTTGTGAGAATTAGGTGTTCATGGAAGATAAACAGAAAGAAGTAAGAGAAAAGAAGAGCTCATTGGTTGACTTAGGAAGCTGTGTTTTGTCTTTCATTTTTTTCTTCCAAAATTTAATTCTGTCACCTTTTATTGCCTCTCTTCTGTTAGTCTAATCCCAGTATTTTTTATCCTCTATTAAGAAATCTGATTTTTTTTTATTACCTGGCATGTGAGAAATCCTACCATCAAAGCCAGGAGACTGTGCATTTTGGAGGCCAGCTGGGAAGTTCTTTTCACATCTGGGGAAGTCAGGCCCTCTTTTTCACAAGGTGGGCAATTCAGGAACTTGTTAGAATTTATCACCTTTGTATCCTACATGTGCACAATTCAGATTTGTCACAAAAAAGATAAAAACCCAGAATACCTTTTAAGTAAAATGCTAAATAAAATGCCACTCTTTAAAACCTTGGGCACTAGTTCTCAAATTTTTTGTTCTCACAACCCCGGTATACTCTTAAAAACTGCACCCCAAATCTTTTGTTTGTGCAGTTATGATATTAGTATTATTGTGTTAGAAATTAAAATGGAGAATACTTAAAAATATTTGTTTACTGATTCATTTAAATAACAATAAACCATTATGTATAAACATAAATAACAATAAATAAATAAAATAACTGTCACACTTTCCAAAACAAAAATAATTTAATTTAAAAAGTGACACTCTTAAAAATAAAATAAAATAAAATAAAAAGTGGCAGTGTTTTACATTTTTTGCAAATATTTTTAATGCTAGTTTAATTGAAGATAGCTGGATTCTCATATTTACTTCCCACATTCTATCAGCCATGAAAGTATAGTTCTGGAAAACTCCACGGCACACTTGTGAAAGAATAAATGTAAAAAAGAAAACAAAAAGAAATCTCTGTAAAAGGCAATAATGTCTTAATAGTACTATGAAAATGCTTTGACCTCACAGATGCTTGACTATACTTTTAGAAAACAGGTCAAGAGTTAGTGAAACGAAAATCTATCAATATAAGCAGAGTAAATATGAATTTGGTAGTGTTAAGAGAAATTGATTAAACAACACCTCTACTTTTTTAAAAAGAAAACTCCAGAAGGAAATTGTATACCATGCTAAACTTCTGTATAATTACACTATTTCCTTCTTTCAGAGCTTAACAATTTAAAATTTACCACAATTTGGTTAAGAGCTAAACTTAAGATCATCTTTCCTTAGGCAAGTGGTCCTGAGTGTGTGGTCCCTGGACCAGCAGCAGCAATAATACCTGGGATGTTGCTAGAAATGCAAATTCTCAGGCCCTACCCCAGATCTACTCAATCAGAAACTCTGGGCTAGGGCCCAGCGATCTGTGTTTTAATAAGCCCTTCAGGGGATTCTGATGCATATTCATTCATGTTTGAGAATCACTAGCTTAGATAATCCTTATTTCTAAGATTTTAGACAGATCTCAGAAATTTTTACATTTAGGACAATAATATTTTCCTAAGAAACTGTAAAACAATAGAATTATTTACCTGAAAACAATACGTATGGCTGGGTGTGGTGGCTTACACCTGTAATCCTAGCACTCTGGGAGGCCAAAGCGGGTGGATTGCTTGAGCTCATGAGTTCCAGACCAGCCTGAACATAAGTAAGACCCTGTCTCTACTGAAAATAGAAAAACTGGCTCGGCGCTTGTGGCTCAATGGGCTAAGGCACCAGCCATGTACACCTGAGCTGGCAGGTTCGAATCCAGCCTAGGCCCGCCAAACAACAATGACGGCTGCAACCAAAAAATAGCCAGGTGTTGTGGCGGGCGCCTGTAGTCCCAGCTACTTAGGAGGTGGAGGCAGGAGACTCGCTTGAGCCCAGGAATTGGAGGTTGCTGTGAGCTGTGATGCCACAGCACTCTACCCAGGGGACAGCTTGAGGCTCTGTCTCAAAAAAAAAGAAAATAAAAAAACTGAGACAAGAGGATCTCTTGAGCCCAAGAGTTGGAGGTTGCTATGAGCTATGATGCTACAGCACTCTACCTAAGGTGACAGCTTGAGACTGTCTCAAACAAACAAAAACAGAAAAAAAACAAACAATACTTAAAATGATTACAAATTCATAATAGAGAGTTCACTAAGGACATTTCAAGGTAACTTTAGTTCAAATTATTATAGCGAATATAAAAAATAGATTTATATATATGTGTATATATATATTATATATATGTGTGTATATATATATATATGTATATATATACGTATTTTTTTTTGAGACAGGGTCTCACTATGTTGCCCTCAGTAGAGTGGTGTGGCATCACGGCAACCTCAAACTCTTGGGCTTAAGCGATTCTCTTGCCTTAGCCTCCCAAGTAGCTGGGACTACAGGTGCCCGCCATAACACCTGACTATTTTTTTGTTGCAGTTGTTGTTGTTTAGCAGGCCCAGGCCAAGCTCAAACCCACCAGCCTTGATGTATGTGGCCAGCGCCCTACTAATTGAGCTACTGGCTCTGAGCCGCAATTACATTATTTTGAGCGCCATACTTAGGAGATCTTTTCTCAAACATGACTTCTAGGAAATGTTTCAGATGATTGCTGTGGAGCACTCACAAAATTCCCAGTTGTTACCTCTACCAAAATATTTTTATGAGAAGCCAGAATGGCTAGTCTTTGAGTACTCATGAACCAAAAGAAACTTCTCCAAACTTGTGGTATATTTTCCTTTCTATATCTGTATCTTTTTTTGCTAATAAACCTTCTGCAAGCAAATATATATTAAATTTCATGTTTTTTTTTTTTTTGAGACAGAGCCTCAAGCCGTCACCCTGGATAGAGTGCTGTGGCATCACAGCTCACAGCAACCTCCAATTCCTGGGCTCATGCAAGTCTCTTGCCTCCGCCTCCCAAGTAGCTGGGACCACAGGTGCCCGCCACAACGCCCGGCCATTTTTTGGTTGCAGCCGTCATTGTTGTTTGGCGGGCCCGGGCTGGATTCGAACCCGTCAGCTCAGGTGTACGTGGCTGGCGCCTTAGCCGCTTGAGCCACAGGCACGGAGCCAAATTCCATGTTTAAAATATGCATCACTAGACTACTAGAAGCTCTTGAAATTCTGCATTAGAGTTTTTGACTCTTCATCAGTACCTTGGCAATGTGTGACTCCATCATTTCCTCTAACTGCTCCTTTAACTGAGCTCTCTCAAAGTTAGGGACATAACTTTGCTCATCTCTTCTTGCCACCTGCTGCTTAAGTTTTGCATTTTCATTTTTTACTTCATCGATCTGCTCCTGAAGTTTTGTGTTCCTAGCCCTTTCATTTTCAGATACCAATTGCAAATTCTTAAATTGAGTAAACAATTTCTCAAGTCTAGATTTCAGTTTCTGTCTGTCTTCCAGGTTTTTCTTTTCACGTTTCTGGAATTCCTCCTGTAAAGACAAGAACTCTTGTTCCCGGGTCTCTTTTTCCCTTTTCAATAAGTCCAAAGCAGAAGCGGTGGCCTTTTCCAAATCTCTTTTGAGATGTTGCAGCCTCTCTATCTCTTCTTCTTTCTTGCTTAAGGTTTTGTCCATCTCTAAGCACTCACTCACAGATTTGTTTTTTTCCTGCATTTCAGTCATGTACCTTTCCTGTAAATGTGTATAATTGGCCTTGATCTTCTTAAATTCAAGCTGTAAGGCTTGCTTCTCATTTCTAGATTCTCGAAGCTGTTTTTGGGTGTTAGCTAAAATCTCCTGCGAATTCTGCCATGTCTTTTTAATATCATTCTTCTCTAGGATTACCTTGTATTTGTCTTCAATTAATTCTTCAACATTCTCCTTTAGCTTATTGATGACGTCAATGAATACTTGCTGTTTGGTAATCTTCATCTGTAGTTCTTTAACCTTCTTCTCTAAACACAGCTTACTACACTGGAGGTCTTGGATTTGGGCTTGCTGCTTTCTGTTAGTATGTTTTAATTTCTGTAAGACTTCATTTAAAGCCATGTCCTCTTCCAGAGGCTGTGAACTTTCAAGGCTTTGCTCCACATTTGGTGTCTTGCAAGTCTGCTGAGATTTTCCACTACTCCAGGAGATGCCTGCTGGAGACCAAGGTAAGGCAATCCCTGGCCTCTCCACACCTTCTGCTGGAACTTCCTTTTGGTGACTGAGCAACATCTCAGGAATCTGTATTTCTTTTGAAGAAACAGCAATCTGTAAATTACAGTAGATAAAGTAAGCATAGATGACTGTGAAAGATCGTGAGCTTTGAAGTCAGATATAGCTCACCTTTTTTGTTTCCTCAGCTATAAATAACAATAATACCTACTTTCAATAAAAATAACGACTTAACAATAATTAATACATCAGTATCAATTGCTAAATGTATGTGCAGCACCTAATGGCACAGGGGTGCACAAGCAATAGGTATGTGACAGAGATATGTATTCTATTTACTTTGACAAAAGAAAAATTATAGTTCTATACTTTCAGCATTTTTTTTTTGTTGTTGTTTGTTTGTTATTTTGTTTTTGAGACAGAGTCTCACTTTGTCACCCTTGAAAGAGTGCTGTGGCAACATAGCTCACAGCAACCTCAAACTCTTGGGGACAAATGACCCTCTTGCCTTAGTCTCCCAAGTAGCTGGGACTACAGGCGCCCGCCACAATGCCCAGCTATTTTTAGAGATGGGGTCTCGCTCTTGCTCAGGCTGGTCTCGAACACATAAGCTCAAGCAATCCACCCTCCTTGGCCTCTCAGAGTGCTAGACTTACAGGCCTGAGCCACCACACCCGGCTACCATTTTCTATGATGCAAACTTTTCTGAACACATATAAGATGCTTTGACTTTAAATGAATTAAAACAAATAGGCTCGGCGCCTGTGGCTCAACGGGCTAAGGCGCCAGCCACGTACAACTGAGCTGGCGGGTTCGAATCCAGCGCGAGCCCGCCAAACAACAATGACGACTGCAACCAAAAAATGGCCAGGCATTGTGGCGGGCGCCTGTAGTCCCAGCTACTTGGGAGGCGGAGGCAAGAGACTCGCTTGAGCCCATGAATTGGAGGTTGCTGTGAGCTGTGATGCCACAGCACTCTACCCAGGGTGACAGCTTGAGGCTCTGTCTCAAGAAAAAAAAATAAATAAAAATAAAACAAATAAATGTATCAATTACCTTACAGACTACAAGGTCTCTCTTTTTTTTTTTTTTAACTTTTTATTTCAGGTTAGTGTGAGGGTACAAACACATTGTACTTGTGTCCCCTACTCAAAAGGTGTGCCATACACTCCTACATTGTGACCATTAAGTGAGGGCACCCCAAACCCTCCTCCCCTCTTCCCTCTTTTTTGTTACATTCGAAATAAACTGAGTTTTTCTCCTATGTGAGCATTAGAATCTGTGAATTAGATTGTCTACTGGCTTCATTTTACTATGAGTACATTGTATATTTGCTTTTCCATACTTGTGATACTTTACTAAAAAGAATGTGTTTCAACTCCATCCAAGTTAATAGAAAATACATTAAACAAAAAAAGTCTTCATCTTTTTGGTGGCTGAATAGTATTCCATGGTATTCATATGCTACAGTTTGTTAATCCATTCCTGAGTTGATGGGCATTTAAGTTGTTTCCACATCTTGGAGATTATAAATTGAGCTGCAATAAATAATCTAGTACAAATGTCTTTATGATAAAATGTTATTTTATCAATGTTTTTTTTTTCTTCTTCTGGGTAGAAGATGCCTAGTAGTGGGATTGTGAGGTCAAATGGGAAGTCTAATTTGAGTTCTTTGAGGATTCTTTTCACAGAGGCTGTATTAGTTTGCAGTCTCACCAACGATGTAAAATTGCTCCACTTTCTCCACATCCACACCAACATCTGCAATTTTGGGACTTTATGACATGTGTAATCTTACTGCAGTTAGGTGTTATCTCAAGGTGGTTTTGATTTGCGTTTCTCTGATGATTGGGGTGATGAAAATTTTTTCATGTTTATTAGTCATTTGTTTATCTTCCTCAGAGAAGGTTCTGTTCTCTGATCATGTCTCTTGCCCAGTGATATATGGCACTGTTGGCTTTTTGTTGATTAATTTGAGCTCTCTATAGATCCTAGTTATCAAACTTTTCTCAGAATTGTAACATGCAAGTATCTTTTCTCATTCTGAAGGTTGTCTATTTGATTGTTGTGTACTTAGCTGTTCAGAAGTATTCCAGTTTAATTAAGTCCCATTTGTTATTACCACAGAAGTCTTCTTCATAAAATCTTTCCCTAGGCCAATATCCTCAAGAGGTTTTCCCTACACTTTCTTCTAGGGTTTTTTTCATTTCATGCCTTAGATTTACATCTTTTATCCATATTGAGTCAAGTTTTGTAAGTGGTGAAATGTGGGTCCTGTTTCAGTCTTTAATGTGTGGTTATGCAGTTCTCTCGGCACCATTCATTGAATAGGGAATCTTTTCCCAACTATCTGCTTTTGTTTAGTTTATCAAAGATCAGATGGCTAGCTTGGCGCCTATGGCTCAGCGGGCTAAGGCGCCAACCACGTACACCTGAGCTGGCAGGTTCGAATCCAGCCCGGGCCCGCCAAACAACAATGATGGCTGCAACCAAAAAATGGCCAGATGTTGTGGCGGGCACCTGCAGTCCCAGCTACTTGGGAGGTAGAGGCAAGAGACTTGCTTGAACCCAGGAATCGGAGGTTGCTGTGAGCTGTGATGCCACAGTACTCTCTCCAGGGTGACAGCTTGAGGCTCTGTCTCAAAAAAAAAGATCAGATGGCTATAAGAGATTCGTTTATTCTCTTGGTTTTCTGTTCAGTTCCAAACATCTATGTCTCTATTTTTTTGTGCCAATACCATGCTGTTTTGATTACTATGGACTTGTAATATGACCTAAAGTGTGGTAGAGTGATGCTTCTGACTTTGTTTTTATTACATAAAATTGCCTTGACTATTTGGGATTTTTTCTTGTTCCACATAAAATAAAGTACTATTTTTTCCAATAGTACTAGTACTATTTTTTTACTAGTTCTTCAAAGTACGATGTTGGTATTTTAATGGGGATTGCATGGAACCTGTAGACTGCTTTGGGAAGTATAGACATTTTAACAATGTTGATGCTTCCCAGACAGAAGCATGGTATGTTCTTCCATTTGTTAATGTCTTCTTTTCTTAGGGTTTCATAATTCTCTTTGTAGAGGTCCTTCACCTCTTTTGAGAGGTATGTCCCTAGGTATTTCATTTTTTTTTTTGAAGCTACTGGTGAAGGGAATTATTATTATTATTGTTTATTTTTTTTTTTTTGTAGAGACAGAGTCTCACTTTATCACCCTTGGTAGAGTGCCGTGGCGTCACATAGCTCACAACAACCTCCAACTCCTGGGCTTAGGCGATTCTCTTGCCTCAGCCTCCCGAGTAGCTGTGACTACAGGCGCCTGCCACAACGCCTGGCTATTTTTGTTTTTGCAGTTCCCCAAGGCCGGGTTTGAACCTGCCACCTTCTATATATGGGGCCGGCGCCTTACTCGATGAGCCACAGGTGCTGCCCTCTTTTTTTTTTTTCTTTAGACGGAGTCTCATTATGTCACCCTCAGTAGAGTGCTGTGGCATCACAGATCATAGCAAACCTCTAACTCTTGGGCTTAAGCAATCCTCTTGCCTCAGCCTACCACGTAGCTGGGACTACAGGGACCTGCCAAAATACCCGGCTATTTTTCCATTGCAGTTGTCATTGTTGTTTAGCTGGCCCAGGCTAGGTTTGAACCCACCAGCCTCCCCGTATATAGCTGGCACCCTACCCACTGAGCTATGGGTGCCACCCAGGAATTGTGTCTTTGATTAGCTTCTCATCTTGGGTGCTATTGGCATATACAAAGGCTACTGATTTGTGGACATTGATTTTATACCATGAGACATTACTATATTTCTTGATCACTGTTAGGAGTCTTGTGGTTGAGACTCTGCGGTTCTCCAAGTGTTAAGATAAAATCATTGGCAAAGAGCAAGAGTTTGACCTCCTCTGCCCCCATTTGTATGCCCTTTCTATCCTTCTTTTGCTTAATTGAATTGGTTAGAACTTTGAGCACTATGTTGTATGGCAGTAGTGATAGAGAACATCCTTGTCTGGTTCCAGTTCTAAGTGGAAAAGCTTTCAGTTTTACTCCATTCTGCATTTTAGCTGTGAGTTTGTCATAGACAGCTTCAATCAGTTTAAGAAATGTGCCATTTATGCCTATATTCTTAAGTGTTCTTGTTAGAAAATGATACTGAATTTTATCAAATGCTTTTTCTACATCTATTGAGAAGATCATGTTTTTTGTTTGTGCTTCTACTGACATGGTGAATTCCATTTATGGATTTGCATATGTTAAACCCACCTTGTATCTATCTCTGGGATGAAGCTTACTTGATTGTGTAGTATAATTTTTTTAATGTGTAGATGTAATCTATTGGCTAAGGTTTTATTGAGTATTTTTGCATCTATATTCATTAGTGAAATTGGTCTGTAATTCTCCTTTTTAGTTGGGTCCTTTCTCATGTTGGTATCAGGGTGATGTTTGCTTCATAGAATCTATTGAGAAGTTTCCTTCCTTCTCAAAGTTTTGGAATAGTTTCTGCAGTATAGGTACAAGTTCATCTTGGAAGGTTTGACAGAATGTGAAGCCATCTGGTCCAGGGTTTGTTTTTAATTGTTGTTGTTGGAAGATTTGTTATTATTTCTTTAATCTCAGTGCTTGATATTGATCTGTTCAAGAGATCTATTTCTTCTTGATTAAAGTCTAGGGAGAGGGTCCAATTTCAGGTATTGGTCCATTTCCTCCACATTGTCAAATTCCTGGGCATAGAGTTTTTGTAGTAGTTGAAATAATATTTTATAGTATCTCTGTGATTATTTTCCCTTTTTCATTTTTTTTTGAGACAGAGCCTCAAGCTGTCACCCTGGATAGAGTGCTGTGGCATCACAGTTCACAGCAACCTCCAATTCCTGGGCTCAAGAGAGTCTCCTGCCTCTGCCTCCCAAGTAGCTGGGACTACAGGTGCCTGCCACAATGCCCGGCTATTTTTTGGTTGCAGCCGTCATTGTTGTTTGGCGGGCCCAGGCTGGATTCGAACCTGCCAGCTCAGGTGTACGTGGCTGGCGCCTTAGCCTGTTGAGCCACAGGCACCGAGCCTCCCTTTTTCATTTCTAATTAAGGTTATTAGAGATTTTACTTGTGTTTCTAGTTAATCTGGCCAAAGGTTTATTCATTCTATTTATCTTTATGAAGAAGCTACTTTTCATTTCATCAATTTTCTGAATGAATCTTTTGTTTTCAATTTCATTCATATCTGATTTAATTTTTGTTATTTCTTTTCTTTTGCTAGGTTTGGGAATAGATTGCTCTTCTTTTTCCATTTCTTTAAGAGGATTCATTAGGTTGTTGATCTGTTTTTTGGATATAGCCATCTAATGCAATAAATTTCCCTCTTAGGACTGCTTTTGCAGTATCCCACAGGTTTTAGTAACTTGTAGCTTTATTGTTGTTACGTTTGAGGAATTTAATAATTTCTTCCTTTATCTCTTTCTTAATCCAGGTATCATTCGGCCTAAGGTTGTTTAATTTCCATGCCTTTGTGCAGGGATGAAAATTTTTGTTGAAGTTCCATCTTTATTGCTTTGTGGTCTGAGAAGACACAAGGTATAATTTCAAACCTTTTAATTTTGTTGAGGTTTGATCTGTATCCTAGGATATGATCCGTTTTGAAGCATGTTCCATGGGCTGTTGAGAAGAATATACATTCCTTATCTTTGGGATGGTGTGTTCTGTCTATTAACCCCATTTGTTCTAGGGTGGCATTTAAATCCCTTTTATCTTTTGTTTAGTTTCTGGTTAGAGGATCCGTCCAGTTCTGCCAGAGGGGTGTTAAAGTCCCAGCTATGATAGCATTATGGGATATCATTTTGCTCAGATCAATCAAGGACTGTTTCATAAATCTAGGAGAATTTATGTTGGATGCAAATATTTAGAAGTGAAATGTTCTCTTGTTTTATTGTTCCCTTGACCAGAACGAACAGAATGAAGTGACCTATAAGGTTTCTTTTGAATGCTTTTTTTTTTATTGTTGGGGATTCATTGAAGGTACAAGTTTTTTTTTTTTGAGACAGAGCCTCAAGTTGTCACTTTGGGTAGAGTGCTGTGGCATCACAGCGATCTCTGACTCTTGGGCTTAAGTGATTCTCTTGCCTCAGCCTCCCAAGTAGCTGGGACTACAGGGGCTCACCACAATGCGTGGGTATTTTTTGGTTGTAGTTGTCATTGTTGTTTGGCAGTCCAGAGCTAGATTCGAACCAGCCAGCTCTGGTGTATGTGACTGGCACCAAAGCTGCTTGAGCTACAGGCACCGAGCCTGAATGCTTTTTTTTTTATTCCTTATGTAGATCATTACCTCATTATGTGTGACTCCTATGAACATCAGAATGGCAGATTATGTCTCAAGACTAACTTTATTCCCATGATACAGGTTATGGGGGTTTAACAGAGGACAGTAAATTGTGGTTAAGAAATGCCTAAATAAATATGACATTAAAAACTCAGTAGAGGATATCTATAACTTTGGGCTGTACAATTCCCTAAAATTTTAAGCTAATGAACATCTGTATATTTCTTGTTTTTTTTTTTTTTTAAGCTCTTCTATTTGCAGAACCCCATATTTTAATGGTTTTCATTACTCTGGAATTAAGACAATTATTCTTTTTTTTTTTTTTTTTTTTTAGACAGAGTCTCACTTTGTCACCTTGGTAGAATGCCATGGTGTCATATCTCATAGCAACCTCAAACTCTTGGGCTCAAGTGATCCCCCTGCCTCAGTCTTTTATTTCTAGTAGATGACAATGGCATCTCACTCTTGCTCAGTCTGGAACTTGTGAGCTCAAGCAATTCATTTGTCTCGGCCTCCCAGAGTTCGAGGATTACAGGTATGAGCCACCACACCCAGCCAAGACAACTATCCTTATTGAGGCCTATAAGGCCTTAATAGCTGCTCTTGATATCTGCTGTGATTTGAATGTGCCCCCCAAAGTTTGCATGCTGGAAACTTAATCCTCAATGCAAAAGTGTTGGAAGGTGGGCCCTCATAAGAGATGAATAAAAATGACTAAATTTTTCCTATTATGGTGACTTTGGGGACACCCTGTTTACACTGCACATATCTTCTTTCCATCTGTATCTTCTAAAAACTTTGTTGATTACACATTGGTCATCTCTTGCCTTTCCACATTCCACCATGGGATGGTGCAGCACAAATACCCTTGCCAGATTCAGGCACCATGCTCTTGGACTTCCTAGCCTCCAGAACCATAAGCCAAAAAACATTTCTGTTCATTATAAATTACTCAGTCTGTGGTATTCTGTTATAGTAGCTTATGCTACTCTACCATTTTATAACAGACAATATCTGGCCTATGTCACCTCTCTGCCTTCATCTACTACACCCTTTCTGATTCCTCCAACCTTGATCTTCCTGGACCCTGGGCTTCCTTCAGGTCCCTAGGATCATGCTTCCTGCAGCCACAGGAGTTACAGGTGTTTTTCCTTTTACGTGGAATGCTCTCCTAGCCAAAATCACCAAATTAACTTCTAGCATTCTTTAGAACTCAGTTCAATGACCACTTCTTCAGAAATACCTTTCCTAGACTCCCTGACAAGGGCAGTGTCCTTATAATAGACATCTGTCCTACTTATATTTACATCACTTATAATTGCAAGTTTAAATGTAACTTTACATAGCATTATATGCATTCCATATATACTTTGCATGTAACTCTTATTCATGGGACTTCTAACAGTTTCAAGTTTATATTTATGTAATTATTTGATTAATATCTATTTCTTATAGCAGTATGTTATTTTCTTTTTTTAGTTTTTGTTTTGCTTTGTTTTTTTGTTTATTTTTTTTATTTTTATTTTTTTTTTGAGATACAATTTCACTCTGTCAGCCCAGCTAGAGTCCAGTGGCATTATCATAGCTGAATGGAACCTCAAACTTCTGGGCTCAAGTGAACCTCCTGCCCCAGCCTCTCGAGTAGATGGAACTGCAGGCCTGCACGACCATTCCTGGCTAATTGTTTCTGTTTTCTGTAGAGTTGGGGTTTTGCACTTGCTTAGGCTAGTCTAAGTTAGTCTAGTTTAGTCTTAAACTTGTGACTTTAGTGATCCTCCTGCTGTCAGTCTGCCAGAGTGCTGAGATTATAGGTATGTGCTACTGCGCCTAACTTGGGTTTTGTTTTTCGTTTTAAGTCAGGATCTCACTCTGTCAGCCAGCTAGAGTGCTGGGGCATCATCATAGCTCACTGCAACCTCAATCTCCCAGGCTCACAGCAATCCTCTTGTCTTAACCTTCCAAGCAGCTGGGACTACAGGTACACACCACCATGCCTGACTAATTATTCTACTTTTTGTAAAGATGGGAGTCATGCTTTTGCTCAGCTTGGTGTCTCTTGGCCTCAAACGATCCTTCCACCTGGCTTTCCAAAGTGCTAGGATTACAGTTGTGAACCACTGTGCAAGGCAGAAGTTATTTTCATGAAGATGAGAACTACATCTTTTTATCTGATTGTTTCTAACCATTATATAACCAATACACAGTACAGATCAGGCACATAATAGATGCCTGGTAGTACCTACTGACTTAAATATGACTAAATGATATAGAAAGAGGAAAGAACAACCTGGAGAAACCCTAACCAAGCAGATTTTTAAAATGTTGTTTTCCAGAAATCAACATGGGTAAATCAAGTTGTCTTTTATTTTTGGTCGAGGCTGGGTTTGAATCCACCACCTCTGGCATATGGGGCCAGCGCCCTATTCCTTTGAGCTATAGGTGCCGCCCCTCAAGTTGTCCTTTAAAGGCTGCCATCCCCTTTCAAATAAATGAACAAAACCTCCTCATACTTCTTAATGAAACATTTATAGCCGCAACTTTTCTCATTAAACTCACATTAAAAAGGTACATTCTATAGTTGTATTTATTTGCCCATGCCTATTTCTAGAATCTTTATTTATTTATTTTTTTTGTTTGGAGAGTACCTGGCATTTACACTGTTGGTATCTTCAGTGCTCTTAAGACATGACATGTGTGCTCACAAACAATAAACCAAAAGGCAAGTTAATGTTTTCACTTTTATAGAAAACTAATATTTTTCTTGCTAACAGAAGTCCAACATGATAGAAAAATCTTAAGCTCTTCTTGCCACATAATTGAATTAACATCTCTGCAAAACCTTTCCATTACCATAAATACCACTAGTTCTAACCAGTTTGATTTAACAAACATAACCACTTATATTATAGGAATCAAATAGATGCTATGGTACATAAAAGGATGAGTAAGACAGAGTCCTGATCCTCAAAGAAATTATCATTTGGTAGAGCTAATCCCCAAGTATGGACTTGAATTTATTAGAATTATTTCTTTCTGAATTGGTTAAGATTTCAGAATGCATTTATTACAGAAATAAAAAGTCCCTCATGCTGATTAGATGATTTAGCACTATTTAGGGAAAAGTCCCAGAGCATATAATTCCATTTTTTTTAAATCAATACATCCTTTAATATTCCTTAGGCTTTATTGAACATCAACAATCTTACCTCCTCTGTTTCATAATTACTCCCAGATCGAGGAAGTTAAAGCTATTTTCTTTAGAAAATGTTTTTTCAACATTATTGTATATACTTTCCTTATAGAAGCAGCTTTGAGGCTGACTAATGTTGAAGGCAGATTCCTTGGCAATACTGTTAGCCAGTGAGTTTTTCATGAATTTCATTGTCTCTTCACTGCAATGGATTAGAGGTAGGCTTTCAGGAGGTTGTCTAACACACTCCTTAGCAAGTCGGTCTTTATTAGTAGAAATGCTAGTTTTCATTGGATTTTCTTCATTAAATAAATCTTGCTTTCTATTGGTATCTTGTGCATGATAATACATACGGCTTTGCAATTCTGGTTCCTCTGTCATTTCATCATTAAATGTTTCTATACAGTGAAATTTACAAAGAGGTTCAAATTCTCTCAAGGAAGAAATGCTGACAGTGTCAACTGGCTGAATTAGTACATTTTGTGAGTAATTGCCAATGTTGTCATCATCTTATAAAGAGAAGAAAATAAAAGTGAGTTGATCATAAATTTATGTGTTAACAGTTATATTTATGAAATAAACTAGTAGAATTATACAGAGTGGTCATAAAGTTCATGTGCAACTTAAATAGTTGTAACATTCTCTCATTCATATTTTTCTACCTTTACTACTTAGTTATGTACCCTTAATAATAATATAATCAGGTTCTTAAATAACCATCTTAAATTTGATGTGAGGAAAGTTGGTTATTTAAGAATGTGAGACATCCTCATCCTGTGATACCCTTAATGTCTCAGTAATTTTTTCACGGCAGCTTTAGAGCAAAAGAAATACCCAACAGTTCCATTTAGTAAGAAGTTAATCTCAGATAAGTTAGGATCTGTGCTAAATTATAAGCTGTTTGAAAATACATACAAACTAAAAGTATATTTTACTTTATTCTTAGACCACACTTACTACTTGGATGTATACTATTGGGCACCCCATGGCATCTTAAACCTTGGAATTGGACACCCCTACCCTCACTTCCTATATCACGTTGATTTTCACACAGGACTTGATTTTTATCACAGCAATCTTCAAAAACTTAGCTTTGTAAATGAAACATCATAGGTAAGACTATAGTATAGGTTTGCACTGACATAGTGAACTTCCTTGAGCTAATAGTTTTTAGGGTCTGATAGATGTCTAGCATTGTTATTTCCCTCAAATTCCAAAATACCCTACAACACTCCAGACAAATGGTGAATGTATATATTATTTTATGTGTCTTTATATTTTATATATATAGCATCACATTATATACACCCATATAAAATAGTTTTTACTTCGGTCAAGATTTTGCTTTGGAGCCTTACTCACACAAATACACATAGGTCTAGTTGATTCTATTGAAGGATTACACTTTATTACCTTTTTGTTGACTATTTCTTTCTAATTTTGCTCTTATAATAGCACTGTAGGCTGGACATGGTGGCTTACACCTATAATCCTAGCATGTAGGGAGACCAAGGAAGCAGGATCCCCTGAGGCCAGGAGTTTAGTTCCAGACCAGCCTGAACAACAGTGAGAACCCCCTCTCTACAAAAAATAAAAAATTAGCTGGGTCTGGGCATAGTGGCTCACATCTGTAATCCTAGCTCTCTGGAAGGCTGAGGCAAGTGGACTGCTTGAGCGCAGGAGTTTGAGAACAGCCTGAGAAAAAGCAAGACCTTGTCTCTAAAAATAGCTGGGAGTTGTGGTGGGGCCCTGTATTCCTGGCTGCCTAGGAGGCTGAGGCAAGGGGACTGCTTGAGCCTAAGAGTTTGAGGTTGCTGTGAGATACGATGCCATGGCACTCTACTGAGGGCAACAAAGTGAGACTCTGTCTCAAAAATAAATAAATAAATAAATAAACAAACAAATAAATAATATTAGCCAGACATGGTGGTGTATCTGCAGTGCCAGGTACTCCAGAGGCTGAGGCAAAAGGAACACTTGAGTTTGAGTTTGCAGTGAGCTATGATGATACCACTGCAATCTAGCCTGGACAATTCAGCCAAATCCTGTCTCAAAAAAGCAGCACTGTAGTTAACATCCTTATACATGTTTCCTTGTATAAGATTTTTTGACTCTGTGTACATACCTAGAAATGGAATTGCTGGATTATAGAAGATACACGTCTTCAACTTTACTAGACTGCAAAATTATTCTCCAAAGTGGTTGAACCAATTTATATTCTACCAGTACTTTAAGGGCTCCTTTGTCCTATATACTTTCCAAACATGTCAATCTGATAAGTATGTAATGGTATTTTATTGTAATCTTTTCAATATATATCCTTTTATGTATTTAATGGATATATTGCAGGTTTTATTTTTTGTGAGCTGCTTGTTATATTCTGTTAGAGCTGAACTGCGTGCCCCCCAAATCACATATTAAAGCTCCAACCCCTAGTACGTTAGAATGTGACTCTTTGGAGATAGGATCTTTTTTTTTTTTTTACGACACATTAAAATTTGCTTTAATACTTCTTTGAGGGAAAAAAAAAATCACACTTTTAGTGAATGAACAAGAAACATTTTTACAGTAGCAGTAGCCTATTATTTTTATCTACCGTGCCACGAATTCATAGGGAAAAGGTTCTCGTAGCTCAGTGGGGGGCAACTTGCCATTGAATGTGATAAAGTGTTGACTGACTTTTGAATTCATGGGAAATAGGTTCCAGCACCTTGGATCACTGTTACAT
>CAUYRH010068191.1:0-14796 GCA_963574655.1 Perodicticus potto
TACTTTTTACTTGTTTTTATCAGGTATTTAATAGTGAATATCCTGTAATTTACATGGTCATAGTACCTTTGTGTTCATTTTCAGACATCACTAAAATTTGAGCTAGCTATGGACATGGTAACTATGTTAATTTGAGAATCTAGGGGATTGAGCCATGAATGTCAATTTATACTTTTCTATTTATAAAGTGACTACAAAAAAAGAAATCAGCTTAAATAAAGTATTAAGTTATACATAGAGTTGTAGGAATTAACTAGAATATGAATCCTTAAATATCTTTATACCTTCAAAAATTGTATATATTCATTTGAATTACAAAGAAATCCAACCTGTTGCATTAAAAGAGATGGCATCTACTAACTCTTCTTTAGGGGCCTATGTTGGTGCATTTCCTACAGTAGAATCAACTTATGGTGATGTAGTTGAAGTTGTCCCTAAATAAATTTTTAATATACTTGCTAAGTTAAAAAACAATCTATTTTGCCTAACTCAAATCCACTTTATCATTCAATTAACTGCATACTTTTAAAAATGATAAAATAATGATCTCAGAGTGCCCAAATAATTGAGTGCTCTTGAATTATATAGAATAAGATTACATTTTTTGTTCTTTTACCCTCTGCTGAAACTGGTGTAATACCTGTAAAAATATACTCACTTGACAGTTCTAAACATGTAAGCCCTCTGTTAACCCAGAAAGCAGGAATGGAATGCAAAGGAGATTCCAACAGCCTCACATCAGCTGTGCAAACGCAAAACATTACTCCTGTTGGACCACTTGTAAAGTGAGAAGCTCATAGAGTTCACAGGCCAGTCCACTCTTTCTCTGTTGCTAGCATATTCAGAGATGAAGCTAATTAAACATAGATTTGTAAAATTATTTCAGCTCAGAAAGAATCTTTAGATATGTGATTTTTTTTAGTAAAATGGTGAATTAGCTTCAATTGTGATGCTGGCTAAGAAATATTAATTCATTTACCCAATATAAAATATAAATTGACTATTCATCAGTCCAATATTCTTATTATGCCTTAAATGAAATGCCCTATGATCTACAACTTCATTATTTCTACTACGTATGATCCGAATGTATGATGTGGGAAGAATATCCATTGTAACCTGAACAATTGGTGTTCAAGTTGCTGACATATTTTTTTAAAATACATATTAAATGTTTTGCACTCAACATCCATGAGCTACCATTGAGACCTACAAAATGCATAAAGTATTTGACAATCATGAAATAAACACATCATATAACTTTATAAACACAATTTTTTGACCATAGTTAAGGTGAAAAATATTATTCAATTTAGAAAATCTAAGTGCCAAATCCATTATGCATTAATGTTTCCCAGGTATAAGCAGTGTTCCAAGTACCATAAGGTGAACTTGAAATCTAGTTTATATTGCTGCTAATCAGGACAGACTGTGGGCAATTTCACTAACACATTAAATTTCACGTCAGTTATGTACTATTTTTCAAGTTTTCATATTACTTTTTACATTTCTGGTTTCCAAGTTTTTATATTACTTTTTATTGATGTATGTTTTAGGATCATGTTGTTTTGAAGTTTTTATTTTATTTGCATAATAAAACAGTGTGGCAGTCAATGTGTTAAGTTGGGAAATGGAGCCCCACGGATAACAAAAAGGCTCCACAGTATCAGCCTCGATTTGTTATTTCATCCGTCAGTTTTCCAAAATGTCTGAGCCAGAGAACTTAAAACTTAAGAAAACAATTCCTACAATTTGTAATGTATTATGTTAGAGAGAAAAATTATACAAACCTTGAAAATCTGAAGAATCAAATGAAATCAAAATATTGCATATACTTTTAATGTCATACCAAGGAATTACTTCAGAAAATCTACTTGTGCTAGATTTCCTTTTATTATTCAGTTAGAGCTTAAACATTTAAAATTTACATGTTAAATTGTAGATTTATACCTGTAAGAGAAAAGTAATCCCAAAAGTTAGATTTTTAATGCTTTGTAGGAAATTATTTAGCACTGCAAGTTTTATTTTAATATTTTTCTTCTTCAAAGTGTCTATAAACTGATACCTTCTCAATATGATTTCCCTTACTTTACAATCTTAATTGTCCCCTCAAGAATTAATGAATTAAATAAGATCTGCAACATGAGTTTATTTCTTTAAGAGTCATGCTTGTAACTACTTTAAAATTGTAGTTTGGTGATAAAATAAAGCATTCATGTCACAAACTGGAGTTTCTATTCTTTCCATGTCAACTTCCTTATTTCTTGATCATGGACAAACCTACTTACTTTCTAAAATCTCACTTTCCTCGTCATCATAAAGAAGACAATGAAATATAAATAATGCATAGAGAACAGGGTCTGGCATAGTAGCCAGCACAAAAGATACTATAGAAATTACAACATTTGACACTTTAAATTTCATATCTTAGAGCAGCCCAAACTTCAGAGAACTTTATCTCATCCTCAGAAAATGTATCACAGGGCAGCACCTATGGCTCAGTGGGTAGGGTTCCATCCCAAGGTGGCAGGTTTGACCCCGGCCCCAACCAAACTGCAACAAAAAAAATAGCTGGGCATTGTGGCGGGTGCCTGTAGTCCCAGGTACTCTGGAGACTGAGGCAAGAGAATCGCCTAAGCCCAAGAGTTTGAGGTTGCTGTGAGCTGTGATGCCACAGTACTCTACCGAGGGTGACAGGATGAGACTGTGTCTAAAAAAAAAGAAAAGAAAAAAAGAAGAAAATTTGTCACATATTTATTCTTCCAATAAGGTTTGTTTACCACTATTAGTTCTAAGTATAATAAATGTTTTAGAAAAACAAGCTTTATATAACTAGAATAAATGAAACTTCACATAAAATTAACCAGAAATCAGACTGATAAGAACAAAGAAAACTTGAATATGATAGACCAATTGAATCTAACAAGTGTATAAAGAACATTACATGCAACAATAGCAGAATATGTATTTCCATGAAATACAGATGGATATTCTTTGTAGTAGACCATATGTTAGGTCACAAAACAAGTTTTGATAATTTTTAAAAGCTCTACATTGTACAATTTATCTCTGATCACAATAGAATGAAACTGGAAACCAATAGCAGAGGTGGGAAATCTACCAATGTATGAAAATGAAGCAACACACATTTAAACCACAAAAGAGTTACAGCAGAAATCACAAAAGCAATTATAAAATAAGTTGAAACAGATGAAAATAACACAACACACAAAAACCCTTATAGGATGCAGCAAAAGCAGTGCTGAGAGGGAGATTTATAGTTATAAATACTTACATTAAAAATGAAGAAAGACCTCAAATTAATAAATGTAATTTTATGCCTTAAGAATCTTGAAAAAGAAGAATCCAAAACAAGGCCAGAAATAATAAGGATAAGAGCATAGATAATCAAAATAGATATTTAAAAAAATGTAATTAATAAAGGCAAGTGTTAGTTCTTTGAAACTTTCAACAAAATTGATAAACTTTTAGCTAGAGGGACTAAGAAGAAGGAAAGACTCAAATAAGTAAAATCAGAAATGAAAGAGAGAGCATTGCTATCCTTTTTCCAGATATGGAAAGGATTACAAGAGGGTACTATGAGCAATTACATACTAGCAAGTTAATACCCTAGATGAAATGGACATATTTCTACAGGAACACAACCTACCAAGACTGAATCACAAAGAATAGAAAATCTCAGGAGACCTATAACAATAAGGAGATCAAATCAGTATTCAAAAAACTTCAACAAACAAAAACCCAAGACCAGATAGCTTCTCTGGTGACTTTTTCCAAACATTTAAAAAAGAATTAACACCCGTGTTCCTCAAATGCTTCTGAAAAATTAAAGAGGAGAGAATATTCTAGTTCATTCCATGAGGCCAGTATTAATCTGAAACCAAAGCCAGACAAAGAAACTACAAGAAAATAGATCTACAGACAAATGTCCTGATGAACAAAATATTCATCAACACAGTACTAAAAAGCTAAATTTAATAGCACATTAAAAAGATTATACACAAAGTGGGATTTATTCTGGGAATGCAACAATGTTTTAAAATTTGAAAATCAGTCAAGGTAGTATGCTAAAAGAATGAAGGAAAAACTAGAGCACAAAATTATCTCAACTGATGCAAAAAAATTGAAAAGATGATAAGACTAACACTGTTTCTTCAAAAAAATTAACAAACTAAAAATAGAAGGAAACTACCTCAATATAGCAAGTTCATGTTGAATAGCTCAGTTTAATCACACTCAATGATGATAGACTACAAGCTTTTCCTCTAAGATTAGGAACAAGACAAGGATGGTCATATTCTGCCCTATTTAACATGGTGGTGAGAGACCTAGCCAGAGCAATTAGGCAGGAAAAAGAAACAAAAGGGATCCAAATTGGAAAAGAAGGAAAAAAATTATCTCTGTTCGCAGACAATGTGATTTATAATTATAAAGCTCTGAATATTTCACACACACCCCACAAAAGCTGTTAGAACAAATAAATTCAGCAAAGCTGTAAAATACAAAATAAACACCAAAAATTAGTTGCATTCTCCAAAATCTAGGCAGATACAGAAAATGAATATTAGTTGCATTTTTATACAACTATAATGGACAACTAAACTGAAAACTATCCCATTCACAATAGAAAAAATAAAATAAAATAAAATAAAATAAAATAAAATAAAATAAAATAAAATAAAATAAAATTTAGGAATAAACTAAACCAAGGTGGTGAAAGACTTATACACTGAAAACTATAAAATGTTGCTGAAAGAAATTAAAAAGACATCAATGAAAAGACATTTTGATTTTATAGACTTCCAAGCTCAATATTGTTAAGATACTACTGTTACCCAGAGAATCTACAGATTCAATGTAATCTCTACCAAAATCCTAATGATGATATTTTTCCAAAAAGAAAAATCTATTGGAATACCAAAACCAAGAAGGACCCAACTGAAAAGGAGAACTACAGACCAATTTCATTAATGAATATAAATGCAAAAATACTCAACAAAATCTTAGCCAATAGATTAAAGCTACACATTAAAAAAATTATACATTATGATCAAGTAGGCTTCTTCCACGGAATATAAGGGTGGTTTAACATATGCAAATCCATAAATGTAATTCATCATATCGATAGCAGAAAACACAAAAATCATATGATCCTCTCAATAGATGCAGAGAAAGCTTTTGATAAAATTCAGTGTTCTTTGCTAACAAGAACATTTAAGCATATAAACATAGGTGGCACTTTTCTAAAAGTAATTGAAGCCATCTACGACAAACCTACAGCTAATATACTGAATGGGGTAAAACTGAAAGCTTTTCCACTTAGAACTAGAAACCAGACAAGGATGTTCACTACCACCACGACTATTCATCAAAGTTCTGGAAATTCTAGCTAGTGCAATCAAGAAAGAGGAGGATATAAAAGTCATCTAAATGGGAACAGAGGAGGTCAACTCTCACTCTTTGCCAATGATATGAAACTATATTAAGAGAAGTGCAGAGACTCAACTGCAAGATAGTTGGAAATGATCAAGAAATACAGTAGCATCTCAGAGTAAAAAGTCAATGTCCCCAAATCAGTAGCATTTGTATAAGCCAATAAAAGCCAAGTTGAGAAGTAATCAAAGACATAATTCCCTTCACAGTAGCTTCAAAGAAAATGAAATACCTAAGAATATACCTAACCTAAGAAGTGAAGGACCTCTACAAAGAGAATTATGAAATGCTAAGAAAAGAAATAGCACCTCAAGTGTGATCCCACCCTACACAGCTATGATTCAATAAAAAAAAAAGAAAGAAAGAAAGAAAGAAATAGTAGAAGACATTAACAAATGGAAGAACACACCATGAATTTGTCTGGGAAGAATCAATATTCTTGTTTCTTCCCCCACACAAAGGTATGGAAATTAAATAACCTTATGGTGAATGACAGTTTGGTCAAGGAAGAGATAAAGGAGGAAATTGTTAAATTGCTCAAACATAGCAGCAATGAAGCTACAAGTTACCAAAACCCTGGGATACTGCAAATGTAGTCCTAAGAGGGAAATTTATTGCCTCAGCAGCCTACATCCGAAAATACTACCCAAAGCAATCTACAGATACAATGCAATACCTATTAAAATACCTACATCAATCTTTGAAGAACTGAAAAAAATAGTTCTTCGTTTCATATGGAACCAGAAAAAACCTCATATAGATAAGGTAATTTGTCATAAAAACAAAGCCAAATTCATCACCCTATGAGACTTTAGGCTATAATATTAGGAATCCACAGTGATAAAAACAGTATGGTATGGGGTGCCTGTGGCTCAGTGAGTAGGGCACCGGCCCCATATACCGAGGGTGGTAGGTTCGAACTTGGCTCCGGCCAAACTGCAACAACAACAAAAATAGCCTGGCATTTTGGCAGGCACCTGTAGTCCCAGCTCCTCGGGAGACTGAGGCAATAGAATCGCCTAAAACCAAGAGCTGGAGATTGCTGTGAGCTGTAACGCCATGGCACTCTACCAAAGGTGATAAAGTGAGACTCTGTCTCAAAAAAAGACGTATCCAACTGAATAGAAAACCAAGAGATGAAACTAGTCTGTTATAACCATCTGATCTTTGATGAATCAAACAACAGTATACACTAGGGGAAAAAATGCCTATTCAATAAATGGTGCTGGGAGAACTGGATAATCACATGTAAAAGACTAAAACTAGACCCACACCTTTCATCCTTACAAAAATTGACTCAGATGGATAAAAGATTTAAAACTAAGCCATGAAACAGTAAAAATCCTAGAGGAACATGTCATAAAAACTCTTGATGTTGGATTGGGGAAAGATTTATGAAGATTTCCATGGCAATTTTAACAACCTCAAAAATAAACAAATGGGACTTCATTAAACTGAAAAGCTTCTTTACAGCTAAGGACACAACAAATAAAGCAAATAGACAAAATTGGAGTGGAAAAAGATATTTGCGTTTTACAAACCTGACAAAGGCTTGATAACTAGAATCGACAGAGAACTCAAATTAATCAACCAAAAAAAGAGCAAATAAACCCCCTCTATCACTGGTCAAGAGACATGAAGAGAATCTTCTCTGAAGAACACAGATGAATGGCTAACAAACATTTGAAAAAATGCTCATTATCATCCCTAGTCATCAGAGAAATGCAAATCAAAACCACCCTGAGATATCACCTACCCCAGTATGATTAGCCCACATCACAAAGTTTTAAAGTGGCAGATGCGGAGAGAAGGGAACACTTTTATACTGTTGGTGGAACTGCAAACTAATGCAATCTTTTCAGAAGGAAGTATAGAGAATCCTCAAATAACTCCAATTAGACCTCCCATTTGATCTTGCAATCCCACTACTAGGCATCTACTCAGAAGAAAGAAAATCATTTTATCATAAGGACATTTGCACTACGTTGTTTATTGCAGCTCAATTTACAATCTCCAAAATGTGGAAACAACCTAAATGCCCAGCAACCCAGGAATGGATTAACAAGCTGTGGCATGTGTATACCATGGAATACTATTCAGCCATAAACGAGATGGTGACTTTACACCTTTTGTATTAACCTGGATGGAGTTGAAGCACATTCTTCTCAGTAAAGTATCACAAGAATGGAGAAGCAAGGATCCAATGTACTCAATACTAATATGAAGCCAGTCACATATAAATTACATCCACATATGAGTAAAACTCAATTCATTTCAAGTTGGTGACAGATGTAAAGAAGGAAATGTGTAGCAGCCCATATAGCCTGTGGCTAGGAGTGAGAGTTAGAAGTGACATCAAGTTATAAGTAGTTCAATAATGGAAACCTTGGTGAAAAGGGCACGGGGAGGGATTTAGCTCTCGTAACAAGCATGAGAGAGCTCACGATGAGAGTATTAGTGAATTGGCAGTCTCTACACCTGTGGTGTTAAGAGCCATGGGATTTTCTTTAAGAGGCTGGAGGAGAAGACACTAGGAAGCGTACATACATTTTTATCTCAGACCTACTCACTCTTGACTCTGTTGCTTCCCCTGCTTGCAGGACCCTAGCACAGCGTTTCTCTGCTGAACATTACCAAGCTCTGCTATAGACTGCTAAAGCTCTATTCTTCTAAGACTACTTCACCCTCAAAGCTTACCTCTCTCTCTCTCTCTCCCTTCTGCTAAAGTAGATAGCCCTCAGACACCTAAGACCTTCTAGAACCTAGATAAGCCAGGGCGGGAGACCAACCAGTCCCAGGCCCTGACAGAGGTGAGAGAGGGGAGAAGGACTGCTGTGCCCTCAATGGGCACAACATAGGGGTGTATAGCACACCTTTTGGGTGCAGGACACATCTACAAGATGGATTCTACCTAACAAATTCAAATATTGTGGCCTGGTTGTTTATACCCTCATCTAAACCTGAAATTTAAAAAAAAAAAAAAAAAAGTAAGTAAAATTGTTGTTTCCCAGTGTTTCCAGAAAAAGATGATAGGGAACTACTGTTTAATGGGCATAGAGTTTCAGTTTTGCAAGACAAAACACGTGTGGTTGGATAGTGGTGATTGTAGAACATCAATACAGACACAGAATCCCACTGAACTGTATGCTCTAAAAGTATTCAGATGGTAGGTTTTATATTATGTGATTTGCATCATAATTTTAAAAAATAATTAAAAAGATAAAATTATGAAAAGATGGATGAATTAAATATAATTTTCCACATAACCCTTGAGGAATGTGAGGAATGTAGTCCTGGTGAGAACACCTGTACACATGGTTCGGGAGAGACTCCTAACACAAACAAAATTACAGATTTGCCCTGGAGACCCCTTCAGTTGCTGCATCTCCTTGAAGTATGAGAAATTCTGTTTTGTGTGTGTTTGATTTTTTTCTGTGAACATGACTATATGCTGTCTACTTTATCTCCCCCCAAGCATTTTCTGGTGACATATAATCTGGACAACCTTTAGTTGTCCTCATGCTGAAGATTCCATATTTCTAACAGGCAACCTTGTACATATGTTCAGCACCCTCAGATTCTCTATAGTCCTAATCTCCTGCTTTTCATCAGGTGGCAAAAATATTTTCTGTGGCCCTCTGTAGTGAATTTTGTCCCTCTAAACTTTGTATTTTAAAGTCATAGCTCCACATGTGCCTATATTTGAAAATAGAGCCTTTAAGTAGCTGATAAAGGTTCAAGAAAATGAAAAAGATGGGGCCCTAATCCAACAGGATTAGTGATCTTGCAAAAAAAGCACTCTTTCCCAGCACACAGAAAAGGAGGTCATGTAAGCATGGAACAAAGTGTTAGCCACCTGCAAGCCAGGACGACGGCATCCCTCACCGGAAACCAAACCCTGCTGAACTGATCTGGGAGAAAAAACATTTTTGCTGTTCAAACCATCCAGTCTATTGCATGTTATGGCAGCCTGAGTAGATGAGTACATAGGGTCCCCTGACCTAACATTCCTCTTTTTCTCATAAATGCCACAAATGAAAATCAAGCTCAAAACATTTTTAAATTAAAACTATCCTGCATGGTATTGCTTAAGTTCTCATGCACAGGTATCTACGAAGAAACTGAGGTCTTCTATCATGTATTTCTGGCTAAAATTTGTACACTAATCTCCACATTTTCCCAGACTCTGTCCTGATGAAGTATCAAAGCCTCTTTTAAAACTGATTAGATACATCTCTAAGGCTGTGCTATTTTCCTCAGTAATGGTTTTTGCTCATTTACCATATCCTATAATAATTGCTTTCCTTGATCTACTCACAAAGGTTCTTACAACTTTGGCAGGAGGATCTAAGTTCTAGAGACACAAGACATTTCAAGCACAGGCTTGACTGCACACACACAGCACACACACTCATACACGCACACCCCTGTGAACTTGAGTTGATTTTTATTGAAGAAATTTTTATTTCTTCACATTAGTTTAGGAACTCCTATTTTCTTTGTAGTTAGTTCATGACACACCATCTATTTATTGATAAATTTTAACACTCCTCCCCCATAATGGAATCTAAGTTTCTAAAGTCATCATTGATATAGTTTTGCTAGGGAGCTGGTAAGTCAAGACAGAGAGTGGCAAATCAGCCTGTGGATATGTGGCGGTCAATTAATCACCCAGGGGTGGACTTCTGTATTAGGTTGTTTTATTTTGCTTTTTACATTTACTGTAAGAAAAAAAAACTATAGCGAGCATTTGAGAGTATTTGGTTGAAATGGTATGGCTGTGGCTTTTCAGAATATTTTTAAACAAAAACCAACCATCTCCAAGTTAGTTATTAGATAAATCACTCCCCTAAGTATGTCAAATAAGGTGATCACTTGCCCTTGAAAGTGAGATTCTAACACAGCCTACCAAAGAATCCCAAGCCTACACTAGAAAGCCATGCTTCCTATTTGGAAGCGAAATCCTAGCCTCCAAAGGTTACTGATTCCTATCCAGAACCCACCAATGATCTATGCAAAGACAGTACCACTCAAGGTGGAATCCTTGCTCAATTTAATTTCTCTTTTCTGTGTAAGTCTGTATGTCGAGTCCAAATTCCCTGAGCATATGGTCACCTTTGGGCTTTCCAGGTAGGACTGATGTTAGAGGTGAAAGGAGCCATAATTCTTCCTATCTCGGTACCCACTTCTGCCATGCTTAGTTCCCAGGGAATTTTTGGAAAAGGGACACTCACAGCAAATATGTACTCTTTATTCTCATAAGACAGAGCTCCTTCCAAAAATCTTTAAGTGATACAAGGTCTTGTTAAGGGGACTGGACACTGTTATAAACTCAATAACACCTGGCCTCCCATGGCCTAGAAGTTAGATTGCCTTAAGCAGGTGGCCTCCTACGCAGTATTCTTTTACCAGTTTTCATACTTACCTGCGAAAGGCTTTAGTAGCCAATTCTAATTTACACTTATTACTCCAATTCTGTAAAGATAAAAATAATTATCTATAATAAAAGGATTTAGGTCACTTGCATTCAGCATTATTATGTTCCATCCTGTGATTTGATTACCCAGAGAAGTTCTAGACCTCAGGGCCAGGTGGAGAATGCATATAAACACTGGCCCAAGGCCTTGTCTCAAACCTATAAACCAAAATCTCAATAATGAGGCTATTTTACTGCTGTTCTTTTTATTTCATGTCTGTTTCCAAGAGAAAATGGAAGAAGGAGGCCTGCCATAAACAACACGTATGTTAGAAGCTAACTTACAAAGTGTTTTGGACAATTTATTGTTATTATAATAAATTTTAGTCAGTTGTGCTTATTTATTTTCTTTCACCCCAACACCTACTTTGATTTTTAGCACATATGAGACTCTAAGTAAAACTGTAGGGAGTGAACAAATATATTCCTCTCAAAGTATAAAGTGTCTACTAATTTATGGCTAATAAGCTTGCTTCAGTGATCTCAGCTCATTAGTAGAATGAATGAATGACCAATAGCAACAATATAAAAATTGTATTTAACAATTCAATTATTTAAAGGCCTAAATTTCCTCGGTTTACAGTCTGGTGATAGAGCCAAACATTGAGCAAAATAATCAGTAGGTAGGTAACCAAATGTTGTCAATTAGTGGAAAGAAATTTATGAAGAAAAATCAAGTAGGGTGAAGGGATAGAGAGAGAGATTATGTGCATGCCGTTCTCCATAGAGAATAGAAGAATAGAGGTAGGATAGAACAGAGGAAGGACAATTGAGCAGACACTTGAAGAAGAGAAGGAGTCACAAGCAAAGCTGGGGAACACATGGCAGGCAGTCTGGAAATCCTTGGTAAACAAGCATAATGTATACATGTGTCTTAATTAAGAAACTCCACTTAATGTGCCAGTGGCCGCTTAGAGCAGATGTTAGTTAAATATAGGCAATTTAAAATAAATTTTGAAAGTCAGTACAAACTTGTTCATCACCGGTAAAGATTAACGATGTATCATATATATGTAGTAAACAGAACCCAAACCTAAATTCTGTATATTCTTATAGAGTAACTGCACCATTTACTGAGCACTTTGTTATAATGCATAGCCCTACCTGGGGTTTGGAGTCAGAGAAACGTGAGCTCAAATTCCAGCAGATTCAGTGCAGCTAACTCACTTTAGATTCATTTTCCTTGCCTGTAAAGCAAGAAAAATGATCTCCACCTCCAAGTTCAATTAGCTGTTCATTCACTTATTCACTCATTGATCTGTTCAATCATCCAACGCGTTAATTATTTATTGCTTACAGTATGTCAAGCATCATTTGGCTACAGGGACACAGGGCTGTGATTATGGACTTTGTGAAGAGACCACCAGGAAATTACGAAGCAAAGAAATTTGTAACATGTCAGGTTGTAATGAGCATTAGAAAGAAAAATTAAAAAGGATAAAAGGAAGTACTCACAGCATTCTACTATCCACAATAATTTTATTAGGAAAGTCTTACAGGATGATAGAAATTTGAAGTATAATGGGATATCCACCAATGTTGAACCATCTAGGGAAAAGTGTTCTAAGTATCAGGATATAAACTCTCAATTTCCTATGATTGATACAGCAAAGAGGCAGGTGTGGCTGTAACGCGTGTGAAGGGACAAGTGACAGTTGCAAGGGGACATGTAAACCGTGATGAGAATTTTGAATCTAATTCTGGGTGGGGGAGGTTTGGAAACCACTAGAAAAGTGATAGGAAAAGACTTAGTTTTACTGCATTTTACTTATTTATTTATTTATTTATTTATTTATTTATTGAGACAGAATCTCACTCTGTTGCCCTGGGTTGAGTGCTGCGGTGTCATAGTTGTTTAATGAAATGTAAGTATTATTATTATTAACCTAAAATCCTTCTCACAATCTAATGAATTGTGTTCATGTAAATTTATTTTACAAAAGAATAAAGTAATTTCTAGTTACAGTAACTGAATTTCCCAGGTGTGCTATTCTACCTCACTTCCCGGGATCCCTTACATCATGAGAAAAGTAGCATAATGGAGAAATGTCTGGTCATAAAAGAGAGAGGACTTGGATTTGAGAAAGTTTTCTCTCAGTTACCAACATTATGGTCTAAAAAATTCAATTGTGACCCAGTTCTCTGAGTATAAAATACAGCTAATGATACTTCCCCTGAAAGGATTAAATAAAATCCTGTATGTTAAACATTTTTATAAACTGCATGACATTTTGAAAAGGGTATTGCAAAACTGGGACAAATCTTTTTTTTTCTTTTTTGGAGAAATATTCTTAGAGGAGATGAATCTGGAGTTTGACTTTAACTGAAGATGGAACACTGGCAGCTAGATGAAGAAAATTAAACAAATGTAGGAGACATCATGAAAGAAAGTATTTGATACTGTAGGAAAAATTCCATTTAAGTAAGAACACCAAAGGTAAAAGGCAATATAGAAAGGCATAAAACACCAGACCTAGGTCTTTAGTTTGAGTGTTTGAGAAACTTGGAGATGGCGAAAGGCAATATAGAAAGACATAGAACACCAGACCTAGGTCTTTAGTTTGAATGTTTGAGAAACTTAGAGGCGAAGGTGTCATCCTGGGAGACTGACTAGTAGTGTATTGAAAGGAATGGAAGCCAATGAGAAATATATTAGAACAACAGATGAAAGAGGTAGGGCTTATATAAGAAGGTAATACATTTAAAACAGTGGAGTAAATTATGTAGAGAGCTTTAATCAGATATCAATAAAGAAGATCATTTTTAAATTAAATTCTTATTATAAAGTACTTTTTTTTATGTTGTTAGTTGGCATTCTTACTTTAATGATCTCATTCTCTATACAGCTTTATCCAGGAAAAACAAGAAAAGTGGACATTTCAAGTAGCTTCTCTGCACATTCGACACACTTTTTGTAAAATGATTAAAAATAAATAACTAATTAACTAAAAATGAAGAAAGTATACCTACAATGGCAAAAAAAAATGTGCTAGGGTTTAGGTAAATGGAGTTGAAAATGGGGGAGAGGAAGTACATTGATCCAGGTCTATCAGTTAAAGGTATCAACAGACTGAAGTAAGAAGTCAGGAAAGGAAGTACAAAAGTTAGCAGTTTTGAAAGTTATTATTAACTTCATCTCTGTGAAATTTAGGCAGTCATACTAGTAATATGAATTCCAAATACAGGTTATTCAAATTGTATGTTTCCTGCTAAAGTCTGCATCATTGCTCAAGTCAATCACCAAGTAATTGCTCACGTTTTTCTTCACAATCATGAGCACTCAAGAGTTACTAACATGGGGGGGGCAAAAGCTAACTTTAAGGCCATTTGGAAATTAGTTGTCAAGAATGTTTTGTGAGTGATTTAAACAATCCCCAATGTACAGAAAGAAAAAAAAGAGATACAACAGGATTTGTTTTGTTTTGTTTTATTTCCAAAATATTAACAATGAGCAACAGGAAGGCAGTTCTACTGTCTGAAGTCCCAATTTAGGCTATCTGCTAATGGCACCCACCATCGGGTGACAGAGGATCAAATGATAAGACCCAAGTATGGGTGTTAGTATAGTAATTATTCTACAGTAAACACCTAATAAAAGTAGACTATGACTATTTTATCAAGATGTATTATTTTCTTAAAATAGATTTCTATTTTCCTCAAAATTAATAATAGTACTGTGTCTAGACATGTCTAATAAATATGAAAAGGAATTTTTATGCTTGCATACGTTATCAATAATTTTTGGAGGTGAATTTTTGTTTCTTCCCTCATTAGTAGAAACGAAAGCCTCATGTATGTCCAGCTTTAGTGATAAGACTTTAAAGCCATAAGAGTTGCATCGTGCAGGCTTGGTGCCTGTGACTCAA